>OX328123.1:109613280-109658280 GCA_946811695.1 Gonocerus acuteangulatus | reverse complement strand
CAGATTATGTCCTTATTGATGTGTCAATTATTTTGTAGAATTACATACTCTTTGACTTTGTCACTTTTTTAACACGCCATCTTGGCTCACTTTAGGCTACTACTGTAATTGATTTTAATTGACTTCCCATCCAACTGATTATTTTTTTCAATGACAAACTGAATGGTCCTGAGCTCCATATGGTGCTCCCCGTCTCTGGGAAGCACCAAAGAGGGCCTCAGTCCAGCCATAAGAACTTAATGAGCACCATACAGTGCTCGCTGTATTGAACATGTTTAAAGGTTGAAAAAATATACCTTTATTTTAAATATAGTTCAATGATTGATGGCATTATGCTATGATGCAGCTAATTATCCCATTAAATCCTACTTTTTATATCATGGGCGTATATAAGGGGGGGGGGGCTGCAGCTCCCCCCAAAAGTTTGATTTGATGGTAAAAAATTGTCTTAAAGCCCTTAAAAATAAATTAAATAAGATCTCTTAGTTCATAAAAAATATTTTATTTTACGTGTAATAGTGTTTTAGTTTCTTAAAACTATACCAAGCTCTAAATTTTTAGTTTTTCATACCCCCAGAAATTGTCTCCCCCCCCCCGAAATTTTCCCAACCCCTCCCAAAATTATTTTCTATACACACCCGTGTTTTATATATGACTAAAAATAAAAGATGAATGTTTAATTTTTTGTAATCCTTCATGATCATAACCGTTTTTTCCTCAAACTCTTTAAATTGTGTGATATTGTACAACATAAAATACTTTTTTTTTAAATTTTAGGATATTTATTGAAAAAATATTTGTTTCAATTATTATTTTTGAATTGTCACTTCACATTTGTTAATAAATATTTACAAGGTGGAGTACAAAGAATAATTTTTTAGTTTTAGAATGTAAAAATGTAGCCTCTACATCCCATTAATCACCGAAGTTAAGCACACAAGTGTTTGGTGTGTTTAAATTTTAACTATTCATTTATAAATGTATACTAATTGCTATAATATTTTTTTAGGAATGTATATGATGATGTCTCAAATGCATCATACTCGGATTAAAAAACTTGGACAGAGAAAGTGGAAGAAAAAGATTAGTTAAAATTGTATTATACATTTTTGTGACTAATATAACGAACATTGATAATTTTTTCTTGTTTCCTTCTTGAATTATGAAAAAATGCTTACTTTATGATTTGTTTGTATCACTTTTTGATTTTTCTTACTTGGTTATAATTTTCATTTTGTTTATGTAAACAAAAAAAAAAAAAAAAAACACAAAAAAAAACGTTACTTTGATATCTCTGGTAATTATAATAAGGGTAATGTTTTTTCTTGCATTATTGATAAATGCTGAAGTTATTATTTGTTTGTATCACTTGTTGCCTTTTCATACTTAGTCAGAATTTTCATTTTATTTATGAAAACCAAAAACAAAAAACAAAAACCATCATTACTTTTGTTATATCTGCTAGTTATAATATAGGTCATGTTTCTTCTTGCATTATGAATAAATGTTTTTCTTATTTAGTTAGAATTTTCCTTTTGTTTTCAAAAACCAAAAAAAAAAAAAAAAAAAAAAAAAAAAAAAAAAAAAAAAACACCGTTACTTTTGTTTTATCGGCTAATTATAATACAGATCATATTTCTTCTTGTATTTTGCATAAATGCTTAAGTTATTATTTGTTTGTATTACTGTTGACTTTTTTTTTTAGTTATAGCTTTCATTTTGTTAATGTCTACCAAAAACCCACTGTTACTTTTGCTAATTAGAATATAGTTCATGTTTCTTATATTTATATTGTGAATAGTTACCAAATCGTCTAATGGTTTGTAATATTTTATTGTACATCTTACGTATGTCATATTCTGCTAGTCATCAAAATAAATCATTGACAATATCATTTCGTGTTATTTCAATAATTTATCAAGCTTGAGTACATGTGAACGAGCACACTACTTGCATTTGAGCAGGAGTGTGAAACATTTTACTATGGCTATTTATTTTGACAGTTATTAGTCGTCCTTCTTATTTCTTTTATGTTTTAACTAAGAAGTAAAATTGAGAAGACATAGCCGGCCGTTGAGATGTAGAAGGTGTTGATCATCGAGGTTTCGGTCTTTTTTCAATAAAACTACATTTTATCGGCAAAATGTATTTAACGCCAACATTTTGGCTTGATATACAAGCCTTCTTCAGAGCTATGGAGATGGCTTGTATATCAAGCCGAAACATTGGCATTAATAAATACATTTTACCTATAAAATGTAGTTTTTATTGAAAAAAGACCGAAACCCTGATGATCAACACCTTCTAAAACTTAAAATAAAAAATCAGTTGTCCTACCTGTTGATGGAGTCCGTTGTCACTGGCATCGGCAAGAGTACGGTGGGCGAGCGCTAAATACGTCCTTCTCAAGCCAGTGTTAAGTTAGTAATAAAAATACAAGTCAGAATTATTTTTTTTAACACTGCCATTCAAAAGTCTAGGTCCCCATATAGTTTTGTTAAATAATATGATTTAATCATTCTAAATTTTAATTAGTCTAATTGTTCTATAAATTCAGAAAACCTTACAGTAACTGTCTTGTATTATAAAGAAATTGTATTAATGCGATGTTATCAATAATAATGATAAATAAGAAAATTGTAATAATTCACTTGATATAGCTTCAGTTGAAGAACACAAAATTGAAATAGTAGTTCATGAACACAAACAATGCGTTTGTTTGACTTGGGTTTTAATTACATTGAGACACATTTCCTATGAGGAATTAAGAAATGCTTTTGTTGATAGTTTAATTTAGTGTTCTCTCAAATCTCAAAATAGAATCAGTTACAATTTACATATACTTCTTTTTTTCTTTTTTTTTCCTTAAAAACAAATAAAAACTTTTCAATTTTGAACTGCATAGCACAATTTGAACATTACACAAGAGTAATTAATCAGAGCATCAAATCGCCGCACAACTAAAGATATTGGAAATTGTGAAGCCTAACACCATTGTTAGCTACAATGATACACACTGGCCACAGTAAAACTTGAAAGTTAGACCTAGAATGACAACTATGCAAGGAGATATTGTACAAATTATGGGATTTCTTAACAAGGAAAGCTAGAAAAACATTTCATGTGTCTATGCAATTCCTTCTGATCTTCATTTAGTCCGTTCTGATTTCATTGTGCTGCAGAATAATTATCCGAAATATTTTTCAACATTTTCTTCAGAGTATTTAAAACAAAAGAAAGAGAATGCATATTGAAAAACATGACTTGGCCAGGACAGCCTCCAGCCCTCAATCAGATTGAGGCTGGATTGGAATAAGATTGAGAGGAAGGTCCAAGGTCATGCTCAAACCATAGAAAAATGGGCGTATATAGGAAATAATTTCGGGGAGGGGGGGGGCTGAGACCATTTCCGGGGTATGGAATACTAATAATTTAGAACTTGGAATAGTTTTAGCCAACTAAAAAGCTATTACACCAAAAATAAAATATTTTTTATGAACTGTCATCTTATATCATTTATTTTTAAGGGTTTTATGACACATTTTTACTGATCAAATCAAACTTTCGGGGGAGGGGGCTGAAGCCCCCTTAGCCCCCCCTTATATACGCCCATGGGTTGCGAAATCGTCTCAGCCCCCCCCCTAAATTTTCCCAGCCCCTCCCGAAATTATTTCATATAAAGGCTCATGCCGGAAGATACTGGAGAGATCATTTTGTGACTGAACATTTTTCATGGGCGTATATAAGGGAGGGCTGCAGCGCCTCCCGAAATTTTGATTTGATGGTAAAAACTTGTCGTAAAACCCTTAAAAATAAATTAAATAAAATCACTTAGTTCATAAAAAATATGTTATTCTACGTGTAATAGAGTTGCCTAAAACTATTCCAAGCTCTAAATTTTTAGTATTCCATACTCCGGAAATGGTCTCAGCCCCCCCCCCGAAATTTTCCCAGCCCCCTGCGACATTATTTTCTATATACGCCCATGACATTTGTTGGAGACTTGTCCTTGGCTAGAAGCATACTTCGCTTTGTTGAGGTTTCTTCGGCCGTCTCCGCTTGTATTCGGCTGCGTTCGAGCTTGTTATCAGAAGCCATAATAACGTATATAACCAGTTGATATCGGACATATTCCGGGTCTCCTTGATTCTTAGTTTGATTATTTAAGATGTGTGCAATGAAATGCATCGTTGATTACAGTGCAGATACAGATTTTTCAATAGAGAATTTACCCTATGGAGTCTTCTCACCATTTTCTGACGTGAGTTATGACAAACTGTTACTTTTTCGAATTAAAATTATTGAATTTTGAATCTCCTGTAGATTGTAGACAAACATTGGAATTCGGAATATACATTCATGTATACTTGGTTATACAGATTATATATGTTGTTACTATTAGTTAGCGCGTTTCCATTATTATTCCTAGTGAAATTTGGGATGATTAGAATAGAAACAATTTTTTTGTTGATTATTTCGAAAAATTCCAACAATGTCTCGAAGAAAAGCGATATTTTAGGCACCACAAGGCACAGGAAACTGACAGTAGACAATTTAAACAGAACCGGAAATTACTCAACCTCCTCTTTTATTCTTAGGAAGGCTCTACAGGTCGATACAAAACTTTTTTGTAATTAACGTGTTTTACTAGAAAATAATATTTACGTTAATTATCATTTATAAAAAAAAGGAACACAAAGGATCGAAATCAAAACTTCCGAAGTCTTAGGAACTTTTCGAAAAATACTCCAGAACCATTACGTAGAGAATTTGGTAAGCTTCCGAGTGGTTTCTTCCACTTACCACGATTTTCCAACCGCTTTCCTTATATTTAAGGAAATAGACTAAAATCCCAAAACTGCTCACGTTTATTAATTAAATATTTTTTCCTGAACTACAAACGTAACCTAACGTTATTGGTTGTAAAAATAATGTCTTGATGTAGAAGTGCGAACATACGCACGAAACATGTCGGGCCTAATAAATAAAGTGACGGAAGGATTACTGCTTTGACGACTCAAGCCTTCTGAGATATGAAACAATTTATATATATATATATATATATATATATATATATATATATATATATATATATATATATATAGTGGCACACAAATTTGTACCACAGTTATTTCCTGAAATTATTATGGGCACCGAAACATAAAATTTTCTAGTCTGCACTATTGGATTGCGTCATGAAGTTAACCTCCTTGTTGAAGCGAGCTCTCTCCTTATTTTGGGAGAGAGGAAATGCGCTAAAAGGGGAGTGCTGAAATTGTTACGTAATCGAAATCCAGATTATCAACTTGTAAACTCGACCAGTTGGATTTCTTCATTTACATAAGAAAACAGTAAACAAAGTTTCTTTTTTTTCCTTCATTCCTAACATGAAGGTTATAAAAACAAGTTATATTTAACCAAGACTGCTGTCCATCCACTTCAACGAACAATTTATTTGTATTGAACTTTAATTTTAAATCTTTTTGGGCCAGATAGCCGTGGGCCATGCGTGAAAACTCGGTGCCATGATCGTTGGCTCAATTTCCACTGGGTGTGGTGGCTTTTCTTTTGAAAGAAGGAAAATCATCACCTCGGTCGTGGTTAAAAAAGGGATAACCTGTAGATAACTGGACCCAAAGATCGCTATAATTATTGATAGGACGTTAAAATAAAAATGAAATAAATTAAATGATGTTTAGAATTTTAATTTCTTTAGTGAATGTGTTCATTAATATACTTATGAACTAGAACAATTTTATTAAAACACCACCTATTCTTTTGAGTAGCCTATAAAGATAATTATAAAGTGCAACTATTGTGAAAACACATAGATTATTTAGAAGTTCGTCATTCAGGCACGTTCCTCCATAATTAACAACAAAAGGTGGGAAGTGCACCCGGCATTCCTGGTTAATTTGTTTAAATAAAAAACAAACATGAATAGTTAACACGCCTTAAATCCAACCAAAAAACAAAAACAAATGAATAGTTTTGGCCTTTAATATTTATAATAAACAGCTGAAACAATTATTATTTTATTAATCCGTTTTCTTCCGGAGTTTACTGTTTATTTTGTGTCAATAATAAATGGGAACACTCCGTGCCAAGGGTTGTGGGTTCGTGGTGGTATCCATAACATCCCAGAACCTATGTTTGGCCGCTTAATTCAATTTCAGCATAAAGTATAAACCCCAACTTCTACTTAACCGTTTTTGTTTTTTAATACAAATTCTTATTATAATGGGGCATTTCGTCTACCGAGTTTCATTGCCAAATTAATAATCTGGTTCTCGAGTGAACCCGTCCTCATAATATTTTAGTTACTTTTCCAAAACGCCTTTCTCTTTAGATATCAACGAGTATACCGTGTTTCGTTGCACGTTAACGAACATTACGCCCAAGATTGACGAAATAGTTATTCGGGTCCCGAGTACCCCCCCCCCCCCCCCCCCCTCCTAATAGACCGATATCGTTTTTGTTAACACCTATTTCTCTATTGCTACCCACGACGAAATACCGGTTGGGACAAATTAGTATGCCCCCTCCGGTTGGGCCGATTTTGCTGGTTGACGAACGTACAACTGTTGCTTTGAGAATGATTTACCTCAAATGTCGTAGCGAAAAAAAAAACAAAAACTCTGGTGATGTGTTAAAACTCACGCACACCCATATATATATATATATATATATATATATATATATATATATATATATATATATATATATATACATATATATATATATATATATATATATATACACACACACACATACACACTCTCTCTAACAAACACACAACACTAAAATTTTCTCGTCGGCACTTCCGGATTGCCTTACCCCTCCGCCGACGTCATAAGCAGATTTCCATTCTATGGAGGGAGGGAGGAAATGCTCTAAAAAGTACAAATCTTAGTTTAAATAAATGGTAAAATGTAAACGATTTTTCTTCCCGTAGTTTTGAGTGTACGAAATGAAAAATTAGTTTTTCTCTAAAACGATAGAGTATATTACCCAGGAATTGGTTTAGTTTTAGCACTTTCCTCCGAAGGAAAGTAGCTATTGAGGTTGGACTCATGACGGAATTTTTGAAAAATTTCTTCAAATCTTTATCGATCCTACCTAGTAGACACCGAAAATGACCCCCGTTAAAATTTATATATATATATATATATATATATATATATATATATATATATATGGGGGCGAGGTTAGCTCAGTGGTAGAGCACTCGACTAATGAACTGGAGGACCAGGTTCAAAACCCGAGCGCGCACTAAAGATTTTTTCTTCTAGTGCTGCCGTTCGAGGGTTGGATTTGGGGTCCCAGATCGTCCCTAGGCTCACCCAGCCTTTAATTAATTTAATTAATAATGGGTACCTTGGGTGCTAATGACTTTAGCAGTCGAAGCAGCCAAGGGGAAAATCAGGCGGCCGGAGCATAGTATTGACCACACTATCTCCCTAGTGTGCTGTATGGCCAAGAATCAGATACCTCTACAGTATCTGCCCCTCTGGGCCCTTGTGGCCTGTTACGGGACTGATTTTATATATATATATATATATATATATATATATATATATATATATATATATATATATATATATGTTTCTGTTAACACGATAGCGGCCAGAGTCACAAAACTTGGTATATAGCATTCAATTAGCAAACGATTGAACGAGTTCGTTTACCACCAAAGTCGGTCCACCGGAAGGGGGGGTTTACCCCGAACCCAAAACACTAATTTGACTATGTCAGCCGTAATATTTGTTATATTTCAACGAAACTTGGTATTCGTAGTGGTAATATAGAGAGAAAAGTGAGATATAAAAATGAACTAAATCGGTTCATTAGAAGGGGGGGGGTTTACTCCGGACCCACAATACCAATTCGTATAGTCGTGGGTAACTCATGAGAAAGAAGTGTTGTAAAAATGAACTGAATCGGTCAATCGGAAAACGGGGGTTTAATTTGTAATATATTTCAATAGAAAAGCCCGCCAGACGTAGGTTCACAAAGCCGCCCAAGGAGCGTTTTCTACCACTAGAGTGACTGTATCCTGTTCCTGCGTTAGATCAAAATATGATAATATGAGGTTTTTTGTATTTATTACGTAGTGTAGTAGGTACCATGTGTAAACATAACTCTGGAAGTAAATTAATAATTGATCAGTTACTCATTACAAAATTAAAAGAGAACTATTCACGTTTTTATTTTATTTATGTAGGATATTTTAAGCAAATTGTTCTGGAAAGCAGTCTACACTACCCAAATTCTGAGGAAAGTGCTTAGTTATGCAGCTCCTGCATGACGGACTTTTATTCAACATGTTGCATTTTCATATTAAAATTATATCCGGGAGCCTAAGAATGCAAAATCGTTATTGTAACAATTTTCTTTCGCGCAAAATTCAGCGATAAATCTTTTTTAATCAAAGTATTTTAATTTTTATCGAAATTGGTTTTTGGTATGTGTGGATTGGAAGGAAGGAGCATGATGAAAGACATAAAGGAGGAATATAAAGAAGTACGCGAACAGGAAAATACAAGCATCAGAGGCTTATATAGGAAATCGTTTCGGGGGGGGGGTGCTGGAAGGATTTGGGGGGTGTGGAATAATAACAACCTAGAACTTGGAAGAGTTAGCCAACTAAAACGCTATCACACCCAAAAAGAAAAAAATATTTTTTCTGAACTAAGTGGTCTTACTTAATTTATTTTTAAGGTTTTTATAACATTTTTCCCCGATTAACTAAAAATTCTGGGGGCTGCAGCCCCTAAGCCCCCCCTCTTATTTACGCATATACACATGACAGGCGTATATTTTGAACTACTGGTTTTGTCGTGAGCTATTGGTTATGAACCATCGACATTTCTCTTGATAAATTTTGTAAAACAAAAACAGGATAAAAGGAATTTTTTTTTCTGGTCCTCCTATACGATAATTTAATTGAAACTTTCATCACACGTCAGCCCAACTAAGATTGCCATTTAGAGCAGAAGCATAACAAATTAAAATTATCAACAGACATAAGTAATTTTGGATTTTTCTTATACTTTCAAAAATATATTGAAAAGGTTTCAGAAATTGTGCCAAGTGGAAGGTGATCACTGCTAAGAGGTAAGAGAAGTTCTTACACAACCATCGTAGTACTATCTTGCAGTACTCAATTATTTGAATTTCGCTAGTGTCAGGTTTGTTCCTGTTATTTTGATTATCATAGTCCTTGGTATTAATGCGTTTCCTCCCTGTCTCTATAGGGAGGAAGCCGGGGTCTTTAGTTTAGTAAAAGAAGATGAGACAGGTATCGGTAATGGTGCTTTCTTATAGTGTACGTTGAGAAGGCAGGGGGAGCCATTTTCGCTTAGGACACAGTCAGTTTCTCTTTTGCGTGATTCCTCTTTCCCTCCATAGGGAGGAAACACGCTTATGAGGTTGACCTCATGAAGCAATCCTGAATTGCAGAATAGAAAATTTCCTCTTTCAAAAACCATAGATCACGAAAAGAATGGTGGTTCAAATTTGTATCTGTTTGTGTCTGTTCAATCTCTAACATGGTCAAAAATGGACTGATTTTAATAAAATTTGGTACAAAAATACTTTGTCTAATTTCAAAGGTCATGTTCCTTAACCAGCAGAATCTGCCTCATTGCGTTTACAGATTTTTGTTTATAGGCTTGCAGGAAGCACCTACAAATAAAGTTCTGAAGATGTCAATCCGAGAAGTAAGTGCCTAAAACTGTCGGTTTCGTTCTTTTTTAATTGCTATAACAGTAAAATGAGTGTTTTAGTAAAACAAGGTAAGAAAATGAGAGCCATATTTGTTTCCTATAGCAAGGCGAAGGGAGTAATTTCCACTTAGAATACTGTCAACCTCCTCTTGTGGCGCCTATAATTTTCTCATAACAATGGTTTTATTGTGCCGACGTTTCGGCTTCAAGCCTTCATCAGGGCTGTAAAAAACAAGTAGGACGGATGTAATACTGAAATATATATATATATATATATATATACATATATATATATATATATATATATATATATATATATATATATATATATATATATATGCCTACATACACAAATACACATACATATATACATGCATACAATAATAATATATAGAAGAACAATGTGCTCTTCCAAATGTGTTTGGATTATTAGGAGAACAGATATAAGAATAACAGATTACATATTAGATTAGATATAAAAACAACAATATGGGTTTACCGATGGGAAGATAGAGAACTATTCCTCACAAATGCGGGATCATTTCTGACAGTTAATACAGGGAAACATAGGAAGAAAGGAGTTGGTGAGGGGGGGTTCTGGACCACCCAATGGACAGAGAACATAGAAGATGAAAGAAAGAGCGGCGTAGTACAGTAAGGTGTCATAAAGTCGTAAAATGTTGTGTTAATGGAAAGGGAGGCAGGTATAATGGGCTATATTGCAGGCGGTATAGTGGATTAGGATGGAGTTTTTAATAAATGGAAGATGTTGGAGTAGGTAGAGGAGATGACTTCTTTGTCAATTTTGTCATTAACTGGGTTATTTTCTAGGTGGATAAAAATTGATTCGGAAAGGAGGCGTTTGTCTTCGTTGGATTCAGTGGAAAGGATGGAGTATTGGTCAAAACCAAAGTCATGTCCGTCTGTGATGGCATGTCTAGTTAAAGCTGTCTTTATTCCGTACATCGTTTTTGTGGTTGTTGATACGTTTTCTTACTGGGTTTTTAGTCTGTCCAATGTACGTACTATTGCAGTTGGGTGTGATGCAGGGGATTCAAACTAACAGCATATGTAGTCAATGAACTGAAGATTCAAATATATTTTTTTCAGAATTTTAAAATACAGTTTTTTGAAAACCGTTACGTACAAGTTTTTGAATTTTTTTTTGAAAAGTCAAATTTGTAATAAGTTGGTCTTGTTGTATATCAAATTGAAGTCCATTTAATAAGCTAAACGATGAGACTATGCTGACTGTTCTAGCTAGAATAGAACTTAATCTACCTAGCAATAAACATTTTACAGTTGACCAAAAAAAGGTGGTTTTTCAATAGTTTGAAAATTAATACTAAAAAAACGGAAACAGATAAAAAATTTTTAAAAATTGTTTTTGGTTATTTTTTGTTAGAGTAACCAACCTACCAAATTTTATTAAAATCCAAGAAGGTCGGGTTGTGACCCTTGTTGATTTGACATGGAATGACCCTTTTATTAAGTAGCAGTGACCGAACCCCGACAATCCCTACCTTGCATCATCTACGGTCAACGATCTCCTCTCAATATAATTTTCTCTTTGAGATTAATTTTACATTTATCATTAAAAATCAAAACTTTTTCTATTCTCAGCTTTTCAAATGACACTAGGGATAAGAAAGGGAAATGTGCTGAGGGGATGCGGTTCCTGTGAGTCGGACTTTTTTGTGATATCCTCTGCTGGAGAATCAAGAGGAAGAGGAAGTCGAGCATATTCTCGTGAAGTCACCTAAATTTGGATAGATTGTTGCCTTTCAAACACATTAAAACGCCTTTAGTGTCAAAATCTCTCTCATTACTACAGGTATTTTATTTGTTAATTGTGATGAGTTTTGGAATTTAAGTTTCCAAGAAAAAGACATAAAACATTGAAGTATGAATTTTTTTTATTCCTCCAGTATTAAAAAAATACCTTTCCCTAGACTACAATCCAGAAATTAATTTATTTTGTTGCTTTTAGGCAAGAAAAAGGATTGGGGTTGCTATTGGCAATAAAGTTCTCGATCTTAGTCAGATCAGTTATCTCTTTGAAGGGCCGCTACTGAAGAATAAGCAGAATGTCTTCAAAGAAGTGAGTTAATTGTATAATTTGATATTAGCTTTTATTCATAAAGTACTGACCATGGGATTTCACTTGACTAATCTAACCTATCCATTTTTACTTCAGGAATCCTCTTCCATAGAGGTAGTAACTAAGCTTTAGGCAAAGGTATTCAATTACAATTATAGAGGTTCCTCATGGTACTGAATTAATCCCTAGTTTACAGCAACCTAGTACTTCTTATTAGTGCTTTCCCTCCCTCTAATGCCTAGTTCACATTGAACTGGTTGTCACTTGCCAAACTGAGAGAAAAGCAATTTTTTGTACTCCACTTGTTGAAGATATGAAGGGTTTGTGAGCATAAGATTTACAAAATACAAAGTATTTTTTTTTTTTTACTTTTAAAAACTCCACGTATGCACATTATACTGCAGGCATAAAGCAATAAACATTTTTACTGAGTTTACATTTGGATTTTAAAATGACCATAAAATTTAGTCAGGACTGATAGTAGATCTTAATATTTTATTTGTCTAGAATAAATGAATTACGCTGAGAAAATGAATAAAGGATGGTGCTATGAAATAAGACAGACCACTAACATGGATCCAGTGTGTCCGACTTGAAAGGAACTACATCGCCTTTGTTATCATCCTATTTCTTTAATACTCTACAGGTGTTTTGAAAAACAAATTAAGACCCATAAAAGGCATCTAACGATGCAAACCATGTAGTGCAATTTTAATAAGTTGACAAAATTGTAAATTTTAATAAAAGTTATTAAGCTGGTGGATGAGTGTATTCAGATAAGATAGGTAGAACCTTCCAAATTTTTATATTTAATTCTTACTACAACAGTTGGTTTCACATTTATTGTGTAATTTTATATATTTAATATAATATTGGTTATGAATCATCATATAACGTATTATGCTATGTTGAAAGTATACTAACATTATGAAAATAATAATCAGTGGAAAAATTGATAATTGTTCTTAAAACAATTTATAATAATAATATAAATCATACTTTAATATTAATTATTTGTTAATTTTTTAGGAAGACGGAATGTTCTCATCCTATTAAAAATACTCGATTTCAGAAAGAAATTCTAATAACCTTTTATGCACTAACAACTTTCAAGCAGTGTTAGGAGGAAGAGTAGCAAATTTGCTGACAAACTAATGCTTTCAATTTAGCTAGAGTTAATATTCTTGTTATCTATTCTTTTCCATAATATCTCTTTTATTCTTTATCTCTTTGTTTTACATAATATTAATACCATCTTCGGTGAACGAATTATTTTTAATTTTATTTTCCAATTGGTACATCTTTATAATCATTTTATTTTATCAAGTGTCAATATGCTGTTAAAGACACAAAAACAAAAATAAATAAATAAATAGAGTTACTTGGAAATACCTAATAAGCTTACTCCTTTTAGTGACGGGTACATGGCATTTTTACTAATCAATTTCTTATATCAATGTTTCAGTTTCTTAAAACAAATCTTGTTAACATTTTCAGGAAACACTTAATGCATTTATGCAATTGGGAAAGCCTTATTGGTCAGAAGCTAGAAAAACTTTACAACAACTTCTATCAGACGATAATTCACCTATTAAATCAATAAATGGGTGAGTATATATAAAATTGCTGTAGGTAATTGTAAGTATTTATTTTTGAGAAACAAATATGAATGAAAATTAAGAAATTTACAATATGAATTAATTATTTTTTTCTTTAATTTTGTTGGATGGTGTAAGTTCCATTTGGAAATGACAAGAATGTTTTGGCTTCGGCCACACCACATTGCTTTTACATTTTATTTTTATTTTGAGAACCTTTTTTTGCAAGTCACTTTTGAGATAATACAATTTTCATTTATAAGGTTAGAAAAAGGAGTCTTTCTTCGTTTGAAAGATTTCAATGGCGTAAAAATTGGATTATCTCAAGGTGAGATATTGAATTTCAAAACGCCACGTTACTTTTTTGCTTACAAATTTTTAGTCTCTTCCAGACCGGGAAAAATCATTATTTTTTGTTTTCAATAATATTTACCACATTAGGGTTTTTTGGGGTGCTGATTTAAATCAGCTATTATTTTTGTGTAAACAAATGTATAATACTAGTTTACTTGAAAATGTGAGCATATTTTTGAATTTATTTGACGAAATATTGTTTCGAATTATTGTTTAACGATTATATTTTTCCTTTAATCTACTCTATAAAACAAATGAATTAGTGACAGAATCATGTCGATATCATTTTGTAAACTCAAAATAAAAAATAAAGCACTTTCAACCTATTTTATTTTATTTCTCGGCTCCTGAGGTGCATTGGACGGAACACTCGGACATGTGTCGACTATTTTTCGATACAGAATCACCAGAAAAAAAAAGTGGTCCAGATCTGTGACCCCACCGCTGTATACTCCCCTTGTTAGAGAGGATTCCACAAACTTCCCTCACGTTTGACATGAAAATGTGTTATGGCTGAAAATGTGTTATGGATGAAAATCTGTTATTTGGGATCTCCAAATTTTGGAGTCACTTGTGAAAAGTGTAACAGAAGTGACCCAGAAATTCATTTTGTCAGGACATTATGGTGGAAAACTAAATTTGAGGGGAATTGATTTGTAATCATTGCTGATTATTTTTGGTATAAAAGATTAATTTAAATTAATGGCTTTATGAAATAAATGTACAATTTATCAAATTGTTTCCATTTAATCAAAATTATTTCCATTTAATTATTCACACTTTATTACCACCTCATTAAATCCCTTACTATATATCTCCATTTCCTTGATATGTCCACTCTCAGGAGAGCTCATCTGCCTGGAGGTAGGCCCCATAGCTGTGCTGCCTAACTGACATAAGAGCTTTATTTTTCGACTAATAGCTCTTTTGTATTTACCTTTACTCCAATAGGCAAGGATTTAAAAAAAAATAATTTCTTCCAAGTGTTAGCTCCATGGTTTATAATAGTTTACATATCATTATTAAAATCATTTATAAAAAAAAGTCCGACTCGCAGGAACTGCGTCATCTTACTGCAGAAGCAGTAATTACTCTATCCACCTTCTCTCTCACTCTTAAGGAAGGCTCTATAAGTCAATAAAAAACTAGAATACTCATTTCACTGTCCAATGAATTTAAACAAAACAACCAATTAAAATTCCGACCCGCAGGAACTGCATCATCTTAGCGTAGTTCCTTTCACATCCTTAGTGCCATTAGTAAAAGAATAGAAGCATTTATTGATACATTTTGATCTTCTGTGATAAATATACAATGAAATCTCAAAGAGAAGTAATATAAAATTTTAAGTGCCACAACAGGAAGCTGATTATATTCTCTTTTATCCTCTTTCTCAATGTTCGCTCTTCGAAAAACTATAACAACGTTTCACATTTTCTTACCTTGTTTTACTAATATAATCATTTAACTGTTAAATTCAATTAAAAAACTGACAGTCGGCAGTTCCGGATTGTGTCAAGAGGCCAACCTTACTTGGAACCGCACTAAAAGGAAGCTTCGAGTACCCCTCCATGATCAGTTCTAGGGGTTAATACTGATTTTCTGATGAGGGTCATTTAATTTTTAAATCCTTCAAAAATCTTTAATCTATTCTGGAAAATACCTCCTCGATCAAAGTAAAAACTGGATGTTCTTACTTTCCATTTCCTACACTCCTTTACTGTAATGCCTCATACATTACACTCAATAAGTTGTTTTGTATCATGCTTAATCAGTGTCTTCTGCTAAAACATTCTTCAGAGGTTACAATACTCTAGACGGTTTATTTCTTCTCCTAATCCCAGGAAATTACATCAATTTTAGTTTAGTACAGTTTCATTGGATTTGGTTTCAGATGTTTGTATAAGCAGAGTGAAGTCCAGATGCATGTTCCAGCTACAATTGGTGACTATACAGATTTCTATTCTTCCATTTATCATGCACAAAACGTTGGAGAGATGTTTAGAAGTAAAGAGAGAGCTCTTATGCCTAACTGGTTTGTACTTATTTCTGATACTATGCATTATTGTAATTTTTTATTTTTAGTTTTCCAATAAGAATTTAAATACAAACTAACACAGAAAAATGTTTTCTATTAATCATAATTTTCTAAATTGTAATTGAGCGTGCTAATGGCCTCAGTAGCAGATGCACGTAAACAAACAAACAACATGTAATTGAATTACTTCTTATATTTTGGGTAAGGGATTTTTTCTCATGATAAATATATATATCTTAGTTAGCTGTTGCAAATAAGTCAATACCAAATTTCTGTACAATAGAAATATTATGTCTGAGTTGACACAACCTGGCTAAGTACAATTCATAATCTTGACTTACACCACTTTCATTTTCGACCTCCCCCCATCTATAAACAGGGGGCACAAATAGCTTAGTTTTTTTTGGTAGATATTTCCTGATTATTTACTAATATGTTTTGTCATTGTAGGCGCCATCTTCCAGTCGGGTATCATGGGAGAGCAAGCTCTGTTGTCATTTCTGGAACTCCTATAAGAAGACCTAAAGGACAGGTATGCTATTAATAAATAGAGCTTTAATTTTATGTATTATGGGATTTGAAATAAAACTTAATTTCAAAACCTCCTTTTTTTAAAATTTTTAAACCTCCTTAAGTTTTATGATCCCTTATCAATCTTGGAATCACAATATTTGAAATTAATAATTATTGGTCCAACAAATTCAATCAAAAGGACAAATTCTTCACCCTCAGACAAGCAATTAATTTTTATGCTCTTATAAATAAATGTTTTCAATCTGGATTTTATCTTTTTTCTTTTTAATAAGCCAAATATATCTTTAACTCTCAACTGGTAACATACGTCTGAGTGACGCCTATGTATAGTATTTTCCTGTATTGTGGTGCTTAGAGCTATTTGTCAAGTTAAACCGCCAGTGTATGTTCACGTTAGATAATGTAAAAAACGCTAGTGAAATTTTAACCTGATCAATTGTATTTTATGGTAATAGTAAGGCACTAACTATAAAGTACACCGTCTAGTAGACTCGTGTTACCAATAGCGCTCATTTTCATGTTCGTCTCACAGACGTGTATTACTTGAAACTTATTTATTTACTACTATTGAGGTACGCAGCAATCCAACAATAACCATTTCAAACAAAATTTAATTATTTTTCCTCCCTATTTATATTTTTTTCCTAAACTAATTGCACATTTCATTCCCAACGTTAATATTGTCAATGAGTTTTCATCACTTGAAATAGTAAATGAATAGATGCACGTATTTTAAATCATTGGCACTATAAGAAAAAAAGGGGGAATTCCGCCTAAAATTCTGATAAAAAAAAGGTGAACAATTGTTGAAAAAGGTTTAATAATTGTTGAACATCCAAGATGACGTCGAGAAAATGGGACGAGATATTCTTGGGCTTGGGGAACGTGAAGAAAAAATTGGCAGGTTTTAGGAAATTTGTGATTATTTTCCAAAATAGAAAACATGCCGGTAAAGTCCATACTCATAAAGAACACAAACACCTTACAAATGCATAAAATCTTGAATCCATTAAGGTTAGAGTGTTAAACAGAAGTATGCAATACTTGAGCTCCAAGACCGATGAATGTTTGCTTGTTTTTACACCTGGTTCTAATATGTAGTGATGAAAATTATTTTTTTAATTGTCTTAATAAGCTATACCTTCATTATAAACAGTTTTTCAAAATATTTGCCCCCAAAAACATTTTTTACCATGCACATGTCTCACAGACGCATGTTACTTTTTAAGTAAAAAATTTGGATGTTACTAGTTGAGGGTTAAAGAATAGTTTCAGTATCTGTAATGATTTTTAATTTTAAAGCTTGTTATATGGGGGGGATTAAATTTAAAAATTCCAACTCATAGGAACTATGTTATTGTCACAGGAAGCATGTTTCTGTAATGTCCTAACCCGTGGTATGATTTTGTAATATTAGATTTACAATCTGCTTGGGAGAAAGAAATCTTCTGCTGCAAGGTACTATAAGCCCTATAAGTAGGTATAGTTTTCAGCTCCTGAAGAGAGGCCTCTAAGATATTTGAAACCAGTAAAGCTTTTTGTAGTAACAGGTAACCTTTAAATTCACTTTTTATTTATTGACCTTCTTAATAATGAGACGGCTGGAAAGTATAGAAATATTTAGGTGAATTTTATATTCAAGTATTGATCATCAGCACATGATTGAAATTGTTGTTGTTTGTTCTTCCATATTATATATTGTTTTCTGGGTGATTGCCATATTCTTCTATATACAATTTTATTGTATTATTAATTGTTTTGGTATTCTTGCTTCTCGAAGTACAATTATTGAGGTGAGTAATGATATGAGTTATATTTTTTAACTTCTTACCTTGTGTCTTTGTCAGCACTTTTTGTAGCACCCCAAGCAAAGTTTGTAAGCATTTGTTCAAAAGCCTACAAACGAAAGGACCTAGGCTCAATGATTTTTTTAACGTGAATTTCGCCTGTTAAACAGTGATCCAAACTTAGCCTGCCTTAGGTCGCTAGGCCAACTGTAAAGTCGTTGGTCGCGCGTGAGAGAATCTCTCACGCCTGATATTTTATCCTTGATTATAGGTTTAATTTACTAAAACACATTTATTGAGCAAGATAATTATTTTTTTTTAACATTATGAATTTAAAAAGTCAATATTTAAAAAAAAATATACACAATATTTAAAAAAAATATAATATGAAAAAAAAAGATGTTTTACTTCTTTGCATAGTCCTTATGTATGATCTGATTCACTTTGATCTTGTATACACTTTTCGCATGTGAAAACGGTATGGTTTGGGCAAATTGGTATTTTTTCAGACCTGACATATACAGTAACCCCTTCAAAGCACATATTTGGTCTAAACTTGTTTCGATGCAGTCTCTTGATCGGATGTATTTTTCCTGAAGTTTTGCCAAATAAATATTTGTACATATCACAATATAGTTTATTTTTTCATCTGGAAAAAATAATTTCCAGGTATCCATTACTGTTTTGGCATTTTTTACTATAGATTTTACTCCTGGGAGGTGGGTGACAATGTTTTTTCTTCTTGCTTTGGATGACGTCCTTCTATGAGTGGCTTGTATTGACCATTTAGTTTTGTTGTCCCTTCCAAAATAACATTGACTGTCCATCAGTGTATCCACTGCGTCACAATCACTCTGTTCAGTGTCGGTGTCATGTTCACTACGCTCACTATCACCATCACTTTCACAAATATCCACACGATTGTCAGAAATGTTGTCTTCTATATCTAAAGGAGCAGGATCAGACGGAGCAGCCCATTCATTTTGATGTAAATAAAAAATAATACTCATTTCAGAACTTTGGAAATTTATTTGGCACAGAAATATTTTTTTGTAGCAACTAATTATTGTTCATGGAATAAGAATGAAGCAATACTGCTTTGATATAAATCTGAGAGAAAATGTTTGGAATTGTCAGGGTCAATTATAATACGAATCATTAAAATGTACTCAAATATATCAAAATAAATGTATTCGTACTTACGTAAAACTGCTTGATATTGTTGTATCCCCAAAGCTAGAAGCTTCTTCCCACGAGATGGAAACATATTTATTAAAAAAAAATTCAAACACGGTTGGTCGCACGTTAGAGAAACTCTCACAATTAATAAAAAAACTAGGAACACGGATGGGCGCCCGTGAGAGAATCACTCACACCTAGAGACAGGTCGTAACAAGACAAGTGCTGTCGCTAACTGAGAGGAGGGAAGTGGTAACACCACTTTGTACCTGTGCCAGAATTCCTGAAACTCAGATAGACGATGCTAGACGCTTTTCTGTGAAAAAGAAATAAGGTTTTTAAATGTGTTAGTACAACTGTGAGAGAAAATCTCACGCAGCGACTAATGGTGGGTTTGTTCTTCAGTTTTTAAACCTTTAGATTTTTTGCATAATTAATGAGTAAAGTATAATAATCGTCCATATAATTTTAATCAATGAATTCAGCATTTTTTTTTTTTTTTTTTTTTTTTTTTAACGCCACATCGACATCTAGGCCATTAGCGCCAACATCTAAGGAGTAGCCAGGAATTTTCTCAACGACCCATGATATGATAAAAATTCCTGCCGCCTGTGGGAATCGAACCCAACATCTCTTGCATGAACCTTGTATTGTTTTCTTAAATTATTTATTTATTTTTCTTCTTGTCAGTTTTATTTTTTTTTAAATTTGTTTGTTTGTATTTATACTTTTTCCAAAAATTATCAAATATTTTGTATACTAATTATTTTTGACAAATATTTATATTAATTACAACAAAATATTAAGAAAGACATATCAAGTAAAAGATGTAAAAAAAACAAAACAAAAAAACATGAAAATATGCCAGAATTTCTGAATTAAAAATATGATAAATATTTATTAACTGCTTTTTATTTAAATTTAGACTTGCCCTGAAGGAGCTACTTCACCAAAGCTGGTCCCTTCTGCATTGTTAGATTTTGAACTTGAAGTAGCTTTCTTTGTTGGAGGCCCACCTACTGAACTTGGATCACCAATATCTATTGAAAATGCTGAAAACCATATTTTTGGATTTGTTCTTATGAATGATTGGAGTGGTGAGTTTGCGAAAAAAAATAGCCTTAGTTTATTGATTCAAATAATTATATTTTCCAGAGATGAGAATATTTGATTCAAAATTAATTTTAAATTGATCACATTAACAAACTTCGTTAATGAGATTTCAAAGCTCAATTTACAAAAAAAAAAAAAAAAAAAAAAAAAAAAAAAAAAAAAAAAAAAAAAAAAAAAAAAGCACTGAATAAAATTAAGTAACTTCTACGAGGATTTAATTTAGCCCCAAGAATTCTCTCAACATTAGGTGAATAAACGAATGCTCAAATCACAAAGTAATGCTTGGTAGCTTGGGAATTTTGAGTCAAATTTCAAGCAATTAATTGACATAGATGTTACTCATTTGTCTATTTATAAACAATTCTAGGGAGTGGAAATAGACAGGGGTCATGTCCAGCATGACCGACCTATTACCACCCTCCTTTGGCCATCAAGATATGGATATCCCCGCGAGCCCCCGGGGTTTCACAAGACTATGGGGCTCGCAAGATGATCCTCAGGGAGGGGAGATACAAACTATACATAGCTTCCGTCCTGGAGCAGAGTGTTATGAGTTATGCAATTCAGAACCCCACCAAATTCTGGTCACTCAACTGCAGTGCTTCCAACACATGGCCACTATGCTGCGATAGGTGAACCATAATGTAGCCCCTGCCACCAACACCATCCGTAGTATTATTGTTGAGCGCCCATTGTGCAAGCACCCTGGGTCTCCGGAGGCCAAGAATGTTCACTGCCCTGGAGGGAAAATCTCCTACGGTTTCCCTCCAGAGGAAAACAGGGGAGGACTTACCTGGACTCTTGTGGGAGGGTGGGTCCCGTTGCATAGCCTCTCATCGTTAGCCATGCCGGTCGAACCGAGGCTACGACAAATGCCGGAACCAAAGTCCTACAACTACTCCCACCAGCACGTGAAGTGGGCTCCAAAGGGCCACCCAAGACGCGATGAGGCGGCCTCGGATTCTGGTGGTCTCTCCCCTTGCCGATGCAAGATTGGGCCCCAGCCTCCTCCAATGGCCAATGGAAATAGACTCTGGCTTGGGAGAGGACAAAAAAACACAAACTAAGAGTCCAGACAGCTGTCTACTACAGCCACAGATTACCATTTACCTGGCCTCTTTACAATTACTACAGCATAGACAGATATTTACAGCAGATAAGAAACAGAAAGTGTGTTATTTATATTTCTTGAAGTACTAAGATTGAACAAATTTGGAATTTGTAACTCTGACCGATGTGTTATGTCACTTTTTGCTTGGATATTAAAAGACTAATCAGGTGTTAGAAAACTCAGGATTTTACTTTTTTTTTCCACCTCTTGTTTCCTCATTCGTGGGAGAAATTTCCTGAAATAAAATGTCCACACTCTCACAGCTCAAAATGCTTCAAGTCCAAGTTTATTCTATTATTAATTTGTCTACAATCACAGTAAAGTTTACAAACTTGCACAGTGATGAACTTAGCAATATTAAATGAAAATAAAGTCTAGCAATAGATTTTGTTGGGAAAAATTGGCCAATTATTAGGCTGACAAATAATTTTTTTTTTTTTTTATACTTAAAATTGAGTATACCTAAAAAATTCTCTATTATGAGCAATCACTTCTCTTAATTCAATTCATCATCCACACATGTATGTGTATCATATACATATTATACACAGTTAATAATAGCAGTTAGCCTTAATGTTTTGAAATTCTTTCAGCGAGAGATGTCCAAAAGTGGGAATATGAGCCACTTGGTCCATTCACTGCTAAAAACTTTGCTACAACAATATCTCCTTGGATTGTGACAATTGAAGCTCTGAAACCATTTGCAGTTCCAAATATGGTACAAGAACCAACACCACTTCCATATCTGCAACACAGCGACTCATTTAATTTTGACATCAACTTATCTGTCAGCATTAAACGTAAGACATTGACTTTTATTAATAAGTATCTATGCAATTTTTATTTATTTAGTTACCTGAAGAGCTCCATGGGAATGGTGATCTATCCTTAAATAATTTATACAAAATAATAAAGTAAGAATTTAAAAATTTATATTCAGCATCAGTAAACAAATTACAAATAAAATAAACAGTAAGTAAAAGGAAATCAAATAAAATCATAAATTTCATAATAATAACACAGGTACACAAAATAAAAAAGTGGTCTTTTTCAAAGCACCATACATATATTCTTATGTATTTCGAAAATTGATTAGTGGGTAGAATCCATTAACAGGCTTACAGCTATGTAACTATTAATATTTACATATGTATATAAATATAGAAATATATTGTAATGATATTTTACATTACATATTTTAAAAGTTTTAAAATTAACACAGAAAATTCGGAAAATCAAAAAGCTCATTGATATGTTAAATTCATTGAGATAAACAAATATTATTTGTTATATTGGTCTAGCAGTCGATACAGGTAGCATTGGATACCGGTATGACGCTCCTGCCAAGAAACAACACCTTTCCTGATGCAGCTCTAGTAGAGGCTGTTACAAGCCAGTCTGTGAAAAGGTGGCTCCAGTCTCATATATCAGTCCATTGAAAGCAGTTCAGTTTGTAATGGAAGAAACAGTCACATACATGTCAGTCTATTAAAAGCAGTTCAGTTTACAAGAAGATACAATCTCATAAGTGCAGTTCAGTGAAAAGAAGATACAGTTGTAAAGAAGATCCAGTCCTATACAGTTAATACCGAGCTGGCTTTATATCAGGTAATACTTGTTTATCTACGCCTGGATATAACTTATCTATGAGTTTTTCTTTTGTTTTGGTTTTTTATTATTTAAAATTATCTTTGTATTACTTTACTGGACTCGAACCCAACCCCTGAGATAAAGAGTTTCTAAAATTAAACAGTATAAAATTTTATTATATTGGCTCCCAACGTAGAGGTGTACGTAAATAAATTTATTAAAAATAAAACATTTTATTTATATTATAACAATATATATATATATATATATATATTATATATATAAAGAAAGTAAAGATTTTTCAAAAGAGAAAATCGCACATTAGCAGCGAGCTCTAAAAAACAAATAAATAAAATTATGTATTTCGACACACTGAATCTGAATCCGGAGTCTGTTTCACTCCACCACGTTAGCATTAAGGGGATTTGAAGGTCAAATTTCGCATGAAGTCGTTAAACAAGAAATAACTAGAGCTTCTATGGGTTTGAGGGTCACTGAATTCGAATCCGAGGTCTGTTTCACCCCATCGGCTCAAAATCAAGGTCATTTCAAGGACAAATATGTTTATTTTTCAAAAAATGAATCCACAGTCAAAATTTACTTTTTGGAAAATAGACATATTTGTCCTCAGATTTGAATTCAGCAACCCTCAAAACCATAGAAGCTCTAGTTATTTCTTCTTAAACGACTTCATATGAAATTAATGTAAAACTAAAGTAATGTTAAGCTAGAGTAATGGTTTCATACGTTATTCCAATATATTTTTAGCCAAAGAAAGTGGAAAAACATCATTAGTCACTAAATCAAATTACAAATGGATGTACTGGACTGCTAAACAACAGCTGGCCCATCATACTGTTACTGGATGTAATACAAATCCTGGAGATTTAATGGCATCTGGAACAATAAGTGGACAGGTGAGATAAATTTGAATATGCGTGTAATGAAATAAAAAGACAGGCTCATTTTATGAAACATGTTTTTAGTTTTATATTCAGTGAGACAGCTGGCGAACCATTCTATTATCATTAAACAAAAAATATAAAAAAAATACTGGAAATCAGTCATTCAAACTGCATCAAAATTACAAAATGTGGATTTTCAAATACACTAATGAATGCAGAAACATAACTTAATGCTTAATATATAAGCGAGTCACATTAATATCGGAGCACTTATGCAATTAACACAAAATAGGTCGAGCTAACGATAAATAGAATAGTTAAAGCAATTAATTTTAGTAGTAGTAGATCGATCTGATTGGTAGCTGACTGATCACTTTGGGCAACAGCATTCTCCTAAACCAATAATACTATTACTGGATATTAGCAGTAATAAAATAAAGCAAATGAGCATCACAATATAAATAGGTTTTTATGGTAAACTAGCTGTTACCCAGTGTGCCATGCTGCACCTACTTTCTGCCCATGATTCTCCCCGTATCAAGGTCTACCTGTATTCCCAGTTACATCAAAATTGGTCAAACGGTGTGAATTTGTTTGTATCTGTCTAGTAATTCGTGAAACAGCCAACAGAGGCCAGCACCACAGACTTCATAAAACAGCCGACAGAGGCCAGCACCACAGCCTGTGAATAGATAGCTCTTATCAAAGAAAGGCTAGCACTCCATAGTAAGACAGTTAAAAAAAAAAAAAAACAGAATCAGTCCCATAACAGGCCCGAGGGCCCTGAGAGGCAGATACTATAGAGGTATCTGATTCATGACCATACGGCACACTAGGGAGATAGGGTCAGTTCTATGCTCTGGCCGCCTGATTTTCCCCTTGGCTGCTTCAACTGCTAGAGTCATTAGCACCCAAGGTACCAATTATTAAATTAATTAAAGGCTGGGTTGGCCTAGGGACTGTCAGGGATAGTAAGACAGTGACTGTTGGTATGCAATTGAAATAAACTGCATTACATGATTAAATAATGATGTAAAGTCATCAATGAGTTTGAGTTATTCTAATTATCAAGAGCATCAACAAATAAATTTGAGACATTATTCAAAATGGCTGTCAATTCAAATCGACCATCAGAATCTGAATGGTTCCATAGCCAATTTTTCTTGAACAAAACTTTTGACCTAGCCTAGAAGATTTCCCGTATCAAGACCTACCTGTGTGCCAAGTTTGGTCAAACGGTGTAGATTTGTATCTATATAAGGAAAACAGACAGACACATGATTTTTATATATATATAGATATAAAGAAAAAAGTCACAAAAACATGATGGCTCCCTGTTTATGAATTAATTAAATTATATCTGTTCATAAATTAATATTTTGTTGGCAGCCCTTTTTGTCGTAGAACACACCTTAAACGATTTGGAGAAATCTTGCACCATTCTTCCAATAATACCAGTTTTAGGGGTCTCCCGTGGTCTAATGGCTAGCGCCTTGGATTCATAAGCGGGAGATGGAGGGTTCGATTCCCAACCTCCGGCAGGAATTTTATCATCCCACGGCTCGCTGGTAAAATTCCTTGCTGCACCCTGGATGTCGGCGCTAATGACCTTGATGTAGATGCGCCGTAAAAAAAAAAAAAAAAAAAAAAAAAAAAAAAAAAAAAAAAAAAAAAAAAAAAAAAAAAAAAAATTACCAGTTTTATTTGTTCTTTATTAGCAATTTATTGTTAACCAACCTCATTAGCCAAATGATGCCACAAATTTTCTATGGAGTTTATATCTGGAGTTTGTGGGGGAGTTTTGAGTACCTTCGGACAATTCTAGAGTAGCCATTTCTGAGCAATGTGAGGTGTATGTTTGGGTTCATTATCCTTATAACATTTGAAACTATTTAATATTTTCAACTTCTGTGCACTTTTCTTCAAAATGTTATAATACATCTCCTTATACATTATTAAATCAATAAAAATTAAATTACCCACATGCAGTCATACACCCCCCATCCAACCTCAACCTCCACCATATTTTACTGTGGGTCAAAAATACTTCTTTCCAAGTTTATTTATTTATTTTTTTTTTACTTTTGTCCTCACCATAATTCGTACATCACATCCGAAGACATTAAATTTAGACTCATCTCTTAAAATAGCATTATTCCAATAACATTCATCTTCCCTCAAAAATTTGTCAGAAAATTTTTAAGCTGATTAGTATTGTTAACAAATGACTTTGTCCGTGCCTCTCGTCCTTTGAAACCTTCTCTCTCAATACTCTTTTTATTGTTTGATCATATTTTTCTTCTCAGAATGTAGCGCCTGAATTATGCTTATCATAAAAACCTATTTATATTTTAATGCCCATTTATTTAAATAAAATTCATTCTGTCAACTATTCGATTTATAATTTGTTCAACCCTTTTTGTGGTAATTGCATAAGTGTGCCAATATTAATGTGACCCACTTTAAATATAAATTCTTTTCTAGATCTTAATTAACAAGTTCTAATAATTTTTGATATTTTAAAATCCTTAGAATTTTGCTTTCTTTTTACATGTTATTATTTTATTAAGTATTATATAATTGTTCTTTTCTTTTAGACACCTGATTCTTATGGTAGTTTGCTTGAGCTTAGTTGGAGAGGTACCAAACCTGTTCAACTTAAGGATAACACTACTAGGAAGTTTCTTCTAGATGGAGATGAAGTTGTTATTGAAGGTTTATTTTTTTACTTTTTTAAAATAACATTTTTCGCTGTTATGCTTTTCAGCAACTCCTGCTTTTATCCTTAGAGTAATAATGTGTTCAGCTTCAAGGCAAATAGCAGGAGTGCCATAAACAACTATAAGAATTTCATTAAGTCTCTATCCAATACTGAGAAATGATCCATTAAAAATGAAGTCACATTAGTCTTTGTTTTGACTTTATGACATCCTGGCACTTGCTCTGGGTGCTTTTGAGCTGGATGTTTCTTTTGCATTCAATTTTATGCCACTCAATTTCTGCAAATTCCTGCCCCAGAAAATGAAGTCAAAAGAAAAATAATTTTAAAAGTATTCTGTAGAAATTGATCTTGACAAATAAATGGTAATAAATACTGCTTCCTCGAAATTAAATTGATTTTCTAATTTCAGGTTTCTGTCTAGGAGAAGGATATCGAGTAGGATTTGGTCAATGTACTGGTGTCGTCCTTCCTGCAGTCTGATTTGAAAACAATTTAGACCTTAATCAATTAATTAACGAAACATTTATGGCACCTATTGAAATATGTTTAGTCTATTAGGACCAATCCCTTCATACCCTCCTACACTTACTTCCTATGTTTCCAGCTACAATACTCTGTAATAGCCACTAAATTCAATTAAATAGCCTTTATGTCCTGCCATCCTCTAACAGATCCAAATGCAAAGTATCGAATGTGAAAAAACAGATTTTTCATTTTCAATCTATCTGATTGCTGTTGGGTTGATGTAAGGCAAACTCTCTAATCTAAGTTCACTCAGAGAAAGGGAAAGTAACCACTGTCAAAAGGTCGAATCTGCCGACTATATGACTGTCCAAAAGCAAACTAATGAATAAACGTTTTTTGACTCTGGAAAGTGGTGATTTTCACATTTGATACTTAGCATTTGTATTGACGATATGTACATCAATTATCCTTGAATATCCTTTAGTCAACACATTTCGTCGACTTGATACATACTCCCCCACCCCCTCCCTACTCTTTATGTTTTAACCTTCCAGTATTCAATCCGAGAGCTCCCATTCTCTATCTAACCGATGGATAAGTGTAATACTCCAAGTCTCTAAATAAACTGTGTACTTTTTTTTTCTTCTTAAATCTGAGTCGAAGTTATTTTATTTTTACTTACTTAGTTAATCTTATAATTATATATAAATTTCTCAAAAATGAGTATTTAATTCAGATCTGTGACCTTAGGAGTCCTTTATTAAAATCATTGGTGAAGCTACCTTAATTAAATTTTTACTCAGGACTCTTAACATCCTACTTGTATTATGAGAATCCAGTTCTGTGTCTAGTTTACTATATTAAATATAAATAATTATATTCTCTTTATATAAACATTCTGAAAACTGAAACTCCAGGCTTGTCATGATACAAACCTTTATAGCACAATGAGGAAGTTGCAATTTTTTTAAATAATCCTTATATTTTTGTTATTTTTCTAAACTAATAAATGTTTGTTAATTTTATTTTATTTATAAATAATGAAATATGTTTATTTTTTTTCATAAATTATCTATTATATAAAAATGAATCACTAAATGTGTTGGTAAGCGCAAATCTCGAGAACAACTGAACCGATTTCGCTAATTCTTTTTTTATAATATTCCTTGAAGTAGGAGGATCGTTCTTATGGAGAGAAAAATTAAAAAAAATGCCTGAAAAAGTCTAAAAACAACACTTTCCGGCTCTTTTTCACTTCCTTAACGCAAATTCATTTTTAAATATAGACATATGTTCTCAATTATAATATTTTTAACAGTTAACGTATTTGGATGTCTATTATATAAAAATGAATCGCTAAATGTGTTGGTAAGCGCAAATTTCGAGAACAATTTCACCGATTTCGCTAATTCTTTTTTTATAATATTCCTTGAAGTACGAGGATGGTTCTTACGGAGAGAAAAATTAAAAAAAATGCCTGAAAAAGTCTAAAAACAACACTTTTCGGGTCTTTTTTACTTCCTTAACGCAAATTCATTTTTAAATAAAGTCATATGTTGTCAATTATAATATTTTTAACAGTTAACGTATTAGGTTATTTGTGTATAAGGGAAAAAGTTTAAATAAGTAAGAACATGTAATCACTAGGTGACAATAGAATCACATGTTAATAATGCAATTTAAATTAATTTATATTTGCGTTAACGAAGTAAAAAAGACCCCACTTTTCTATATTCCCATACAAAAGATTCGTAATAATACTTAAAGGCCAATTTGAACTTTAATCGTACTGCCCAGGAACGTGAAGATCGCAATGAACGTGAAAGAATTTGGTTAAGACAGGCCCGCAAAGCGTGACATTTGACCAATAATGGTGCAAGTTTGAATCGAGCTACTGTGAATTCATTATAGTGCCTGCCGCTGTGTTGCTATTGGACATATGAACTCAGTTCGACTATAAACAAATCCCAGGGCAGTCATTAAGTGTTTGTGGTATTAATCTAGAAAACCCATGTTTCTCGCATGGTCTATTGTATGTTGCCTGTTCCCGTGTTGGAAAACCATCTGCTCTGTTTATTTACGCGTCAGGTAATGAAACAAAAAATTTCGTGTACCATTAAGTACTACATTAAAAATGAAACTTAGTTTAGAATAAGTAAAAATAAAATGAAATATAATAAGTAGGTATCTTAATATGAAATCTGATATTGTAATTTTGATTGTTAAAGAATTTTAAGTGTTTTATCATTTTTATTTTTTGACATAATGTAATTGTCGACTTATTAAGTTTTTTCTTTCTTTTTTTTTTTTTTATCTTACTAGCTTTCCGGGTGTCCCAAATAGCAGAATAAGTATAAAAAAAAAAAAAAAAATTAAAGAATTGACTGTAAGGCGGTACGAAGTTCGCCGGGTCAGCTAGTCTTTTATATACATTTTTGTTTTTTGGTCACCTACATTATTTGTTTATATGGTGAAAGGAATATATAGCTTCATTTGTGCATAGTCATAAAAGAGTAAATCACCTTCCTGAGTTCTCTCAATAAATAAATACAAATAATATCCTATCCATAAAGCATTATTGGAGGGAGAGTGAACTCTTTGCAGTTGGCATTTGGAGGTATTTTATTCTTCTCTGATAGTTTGCAGGGCATATCAAAAATGACTTATGATTCCTGCTTCCAGGAATAATCAATATGTTTTATAAGTAATATTTTTTGTAATTATTATAGGTGTAAGAGGAAAAAAAAAATTGTTGTTTCTTATTTTGTATTTTCAAGAAAATCCTGTATTTGTTGTAGTGACATCCGTGATGTATTTGGTACAAAAAATGTGATACAAATTGCTCCAATTAATAGGTAAATGCCAAACCTGTCAAAAAAAAAAAAAAAGAATAATTAAATGTTTGTATTAAAAATAAAAATATACTACGAATAATAATTTGGATGGAAACAAGTTATGGGAGGAGTTTGATTGCGTCTCCCACATCCCAAGTAACAGAACATTGTACAAAGTATACAATACACTTACATTGAATAAGGACACCTAAATAACACATCTCAGGGTCATATCTTCTGCGTGCCCAGCTTAGCAGAAGATATAAAATCCATTGCTCAATAAAAAAAAAATACATAAGACCTATACAGTCTTGGAGAAATCTGGATCAAGAGCTACTCCTGAGAGTACAGCCACTGAAATCAGCTGACAGTAAGAGCAGTGACAGTCTGATGTATTGGTTTATAAGAACATGTCCATTGAAATGAAAATTTTTGTGGTTGGTACCTAGTCTTTTTGTGCATCAAAATTGGATGTAAGCGATTCTTTCCAACTCCAGTTAGGGATAGGCCCCTCTGTCCCCTGAAGCTGAAATGACAGGGAAAACCACACATATTGCAGCCTTGCAAGTATATCAAAAAATAGGAATTAGAGAAAACGGACTAAGGAAAGGGAACCGAGAAGTGCATGATCCGTTGACACTCTTGATACAAATTTGATCCTTGAAAATCATATTTTCGCACTGGTAATATTCTACTGGAATTGGATGCTGAATTGGAAAGAATAATGATCCGATAAAAAAATCATATAAAACAATTGTGGTAACAAAATATTAAGTGAAAATGATTATATTTAAATAATACTAACTTTTTAATATATTATACTTTTTTAATAATCAAAAATCCATTTAAAAATATTAAATGATATAAGAGAACTCACTCTTAATATAGAAATTAATAATTTTTAAGTTACTTTCTGTATTAGCATGGTTAATCTCTCCCTCTATAGGTGTTCAGGTAGGAGTATCCTTTTCATCTGTCACATATCTAGGTTCCTAAAAGTATGCTTGTTTGTCTCTTTTTACTTCAGTTGTTAATTGGTTGTTTTATTCCCTGTTTGCCTTTGTTTTTATTTGATTGTAGTTATTTTTATTGAATTTAAGTTTTCAATAAAGCATGATAAGTAAATGAGAAGCGTGTTTGTATTTTGGATTGACTTTAAGTAATTTCCGCTTCTGTGTAAACTGGATACTGACAGTTTCTGGTGGCTTGATGCCTTAGTATCGGTTTTATTAGTGTGGGTGTTGAAGCTTTCCAAATGACACTAGGGATATGAATAGAACCGTGCTAAGATGATGTAGTTCCTTAGAGTCCAACTATTTTTAATTTTTATTTCTAGTTTTGATTTAACTTTTTTTTTTTATTAATATTTATACACATAACAAATAGGAATGAAATGTTATACAAACCCAAAAAACACTATGTAAAATCCATACGTATGAAGTATATAAGAGAACAGTGCGATTGCAAAGAAACCATAAATAGCAGAAAAAATTCCGCAGATCCCTAATGCCATTCCTTTCACTGATGGTGAAAATAATTCAGCTGCAGCTGACCATACAAGTGGGCCAAGTCCTAGAAAGTTAAATTTATAATTATTCTTATAACAAGTGTTTTTAGATGGTCTGATACAGCAGGACCGGCTTTTTATTAATTATAAGTAGAAAGAATTAAGATAAATTTTATTTTCAAAATCTAGCCAAAATTTCCGAATATTAAGTAAATTAATTCATAAAATCAATGATTGAATGGTCTCTAATGACTCAACTTACCAATGCAGAAGAAAACATTAAATAAAATTACACTAGCAACTGGAAGCATGCCTATACTGCTTGTATTGTATTTGAAATGTTCCATATAGAAGTATAATCCAAGAAAACACTACAACAATGAGAATAAATTGTTATTCTATTTCAAAGTTACACTATCTAAATAAATAATTATAAATGTATATATATATATATATATATATATATATATATATATATATATATATATATACTATACATATATAATAACAATAAAATAGTAGAGGGAGGAATAATGAGAATTTGTTCATTTCAGAATTTGTGTTTATTTTTGTTTATGTATGTATCAAATGAATTTAGATGAATAAAATGCAACAAAAGCCAGAAGATAATTCAATATAGTTACCCAAACCTTGCGAGAATGTTACCTTGGAGTAAGAAAAGATCACGAAGGAGTGGATTACTTGACCCGCCAGACATGAGGCAGAGAAAGCTTCTTAACATTTTGTAAAAGGCAAAATACTACCTTGAAAGGATGCCGCCCCGTGTTTTAGTGGCTAACTCTTTGGATTCTCATGTGGAAGATGGGCGTTCGAGTCCTATCTGCACCAGGAATTTTCTCATCTCACGGCTCATTGATAAAATTCCCCACTGTACCATGGATGTCGGCGCTAATGGCCCAGGCATCGTTGCGTCGTTAAAAAACAAAAAAAAACTACTTTGAACGGCTATGGTCTGACCTTAGAAGGATATGTTTGTATAAAGAAAACACCCGCATACATTGGGCTTATAAGGGATCCTATACACCTTATAATGAAGATGGAGATAGTTAGCCGTTGCAGAGATACAAAGACAAGGTACAGTTGGCATTCGGCTAGGAGAAAAACTGTTAGATATATAAATCATATTTATGTTTTTATGTAATTATTTAATATATAATAGATTTAGATGTATTTGATATAGATGGCAAGCAGAAGTCAGCCTATGAGTTGTATGTTCAAGATTGCCGATGTATATCTCTCCCAGCTAAATGCGTTGTTATAATATAGACTTATTCTCAAGATTGATTGTGTTAATTTAACCCATTTACTTACCCACAGAGGTTATGGGCCCAGTATGGTTAAATGGCATTGATTGTTTTGAGTTTTAAAGATAAAAATAGTTTTAAATTGTGCGATACGGAACTAGTAAGTGAACGCGTCGGTCCACGTGTTGTGTTTTGTGTATTTAAACAAACAAATCTCTTTATTTTATCTCTGTTTAAAAAAATTGGCCACCATTTGTCGATTGTAATAGAATGGCCCACGTATACGCTGTTAATGGTCATTTTGACCAAAAGGAGTAATTTCTGATCTATGGTGCCATTGACTTTTTTCTTCCTCATGACTAGCAGTTTCGAAATATGCAATAAAAATGAATAACATTTCAAGGTCAATTTTGTGGGGGTAAATATGGGGGTTATTTTTTCCGATCTCGCATTGGAGAATCATCTGGCCAACGGATGACCATTATTTTTGTGATACCCTGTACAAAAGGCATGTTGTTACTGGATAGCATTAGAATCATACGAGAGTAATAGAGAAAATCCAGAGTATTAGAGTAGAGAGAGTATTAGAGTTTTAGAAGGAGCTACTGTGAATAAATTAAAAATAAAGTGAAAAGACAGTCTAGAATAAACCCCTGGATAGAAAAATATCTGCATTATTGGAGATATCCATAGTGGCATAACGATTAACAGTTTAGTTTAATCCCACTATTCAGAGCAGTTGATTGTAGCCTTAAAATACACACCAGAGGCTTTAGTAGATGTTGAAAGATAAGCTGCTCTATTATTAACATTTCTTTTGAGTAAATACAATATTTTAAGACCGACGAAGACTTCCACCAATTTAAAGCATTCAATTCGCCCACTACCTGCCAATCACTTTTATCTTAACCTTAAATGGAGATTTATTTGCAGAATTAAAAACAAAGAAAGGGTCATAAAAGAAACTGCCTTTGAATACATAAGAACGGTCAAGTAGAGGGTAAGCCCTAGGGACAAAAATAAAGATGAAACATTGAAATGGCTGAAAAAAAAGCAGAACTAGTTAGATTTAAGTAAAAAAAAATATATATATAATAAACATTTTTTAAATAAAATCAATATTTTTTTTATGAAATAAGTTGATTTAAATCAATGATTTTTTTTAAAAAATCAAATGATTTTAATCATGATTTAAATCACTGATTTAAATCGTTGACACCCTGGTTTCTTGTACTGTTTACTTACCACTTTCTACATGCTGTTTACTTTCCAACTACCGTATTTTCATTGTTTAAAAATAAGATATGTTAAAATTTATTGTCTTGATGTATATACTACGCTCATTTCTGCCTGTTTTTTACTTACAATTTGTATATTTACTTTTTTACTCATAAGTTGTATATATTTTTTAGCTGAAGAAGGCTGCCAATGTGCAGCCGAAACGCCCAAATACAGATTTTTTCCTGAAAGTCTGACGTTTTTCTCCTAGCCGAATCCCAACTATACCTTGTCTTCGTATACACCTTATAGCTCTTCTTATTCTGTAAATGTGAGGCACTAGCATATAATAGGGCAATTTATTTTGGAAGTGCTACCATAACGCACAAGGAAATGCGCACACTCATGCTTTATGCGAGCAACAAATTTGAAAGTGCAAGAAACAAGATATTCATGTGCCAAGAGTGGCACAAGGATCCTTCACTCTACCAGAGAGATTGCAGATATCAAGGGGCTAAAAGCAGCTCCTATTGTGCATGGTTGTGCTCCTACTGTAGTCCAGTTTTATTTTATGAGAATTTTGATCATAAACCACATTTTCTCCGAAATTTTCTGGATATTATGCTACTTCAATTTTGGAATCCAGTGAGCTGATAAAAAAGATGAACACTTTTGGAGGAAATGTAATGACACAAAAAATAATACCTTCTATACAGCCTCTTTTAAAATTATAATATTAAATACAAAAAATGGAGACTAAGGGCATAAAAGAATGATCCAGCGACAAAAGGATTCTTTAGTCTCACCAATATAACATAAAAACATACAAAAAATACTTACAAGAAATATCCCAGATCCTAGAGATGATATTACAAATGTTGCTTTATTTCCAAGAATTTTAACACACAATGGTGCAGGAAGTGATGCAAACAAATTAGTCAATCCAACTAAAATTGGTACAACAACTGGATCGAGATGGAGATTAGCATTTTCAAAAATGTGTTCCACATACGCAAGAACCGCATTGATTCCACTTCCTTGTTGCATCATTATTAACAAAATACAAATAGCCATCCCTTTTAAGACTGCACATGATTTGAAGAGCTTCTTAATACCAGTAACGTTTTCCCTCTCAAGTTTAAGTCCTTCCTGAAGCAAGTAATGTTATTATACTTTCATTTCTTCTCTTTCTATTATATGAAACATTTGTTTTGAGATGGGGGTCAAGTCCATTTTTTTTTTTTTTTTTTTTTTTTTTTTTTTTTTTAGCAAGATATCTAAAGTTTTGGGTTTCAGTAAATTTAAAATTATTGGTAATCTGTAATAATCATATTTTACATATTTTTTGATATTATTTATTTAAATTTTAATGTCCATTATTGTTAACTATGATTTCTGATGTTAGCTGATGTAGGTTTTTTATTCAATAGAGATTATATTGCTAGCTTAAAAAAATAAATATATGGTTTATTATATATTTTATTTTATTTTTTCATAATTTGGTAATAAAACCACTTCATTTTCCTTCTTCATACACTATGTAGGAACTAAATTAAAACTTAGCTTGTCCATGCTTGTGTTAGTGTCAAAGTTTTCTGCATGTTCTGTTTCATTACCCATTCATTGTGAAATGTTCATTTTTGTTATGTATTATTTTAGACATTTTACATGCTATTGGAACAGTTATGTATTTGGATTGTAAAGAACTGAGTGCATTAGTATAATTACAATGTTATTATTCACTGTGCCTTGTAAACAATTTTGTCCAGGCTTACAGTTACATCTCAATGGGCTTATCTCACTTTCAACATTAATGAATTATTTTAATTGTTAATTGGATGGAACATATGTCAGTTGCATTAGCATTCCAAGCTGATAATAGAGGGTGAATATTAGACCACTTAATACTTTCCAGAATACTTCCAATATTACTAAAATTTGCCAGTATTGGAAGGAAACAATATTATTGAAAGTTAAATCATGATTTACATATTTTTATTTATTAAACATGATTTATGGTTGTATAATTATTAATTATCAATATCAAACCAACATTGACTTGTTCCACTTTCAAAATAAACAAAACCAAAATAGAGATGTCCTTTTATCATAATTGGTACAAAGTAAAATTTAGTATTTTTCCCATTTCAGCTTCATTTTCAAGCCTTAATCAGCCCTCTGTGGAGAGGAAGAACAGGCCAATGTTTATATATTTGTTTCAAAGCTTCTCCATCATGGTCTCTCCCATTTGTCAAAAAATAAAATTTTTAAAAATACCAGGCGGCCCGGTAGCCGTGAGTGTTAAGGCGTGAGCACTTAACACTCCGTGCCAAAGGTCGTGAGTTCGATTCCCACTATGGGGTGGTGGCTTTTCTTTAGAAAAAAGAAAAGGCATCAGCCTTATCCTGGCTAGAAAAGGATGGTTACCTATAGATAACCCGTCCCAAGATTCGTAGTTAATAATAATGAACGTTAAAAATTTAAATAAATAAAAAAAAATACCCTATTGTTTCAGGGCAGGTAAAGAAATACTTAACCTCTCGAAGAATAAAAATAATAAAGGGCTAGTTTTGAAAGGCAAAAATGGAAGATATTTTGACAACAGATCAATGCATGCATGTTACTTAATTAAGACCCCTATTAATATTTGTGGTAAAGTTGCAAAAGTTTTATATCAATTTATTAATATTTTTATTTATTATGTTGATATTAATTTGTTTTAATATTTGAAACAAATATTTTCTTTGGTTCAATTCTTCTTTTGATAATTTTAAAGTCTACAGCTAAAAATGCTTGCATCACCATGTACTTCAGATGTAAGCCAAAGTAAAGTAAATTTGGTTCATTTCTTCTTTTGATAATTTTAAAGTCTACGGCTAAAAATGCTTGCATCACCATGTACTTCAGATGTAAGCCAAAGTAAAGTAAATTTGAAAAGTAAATAGTAGACACACCTGTATCATTGAAATTTCTCTATGAATTTTATCTTCGGAGATGTTTCCTCTTAACCACCGCAACGCTGAATACGCTTGTTTTATTTTTCCTTTGGCAACGAGGTAGTGTGGACTTTCAGGCATAAAATAGAAAATTATGAGGAAAAAAATTGCTAGAAGAAGATTAACAGCTGCCAGCCACTTGAAACTGACGTATGGTCCAACACAATATTCCACTAGAAACCCAACTGCCAAGAAAGTTTGCAAAAATGAACCCAAAGGACCCCTCATTGAATCCTGTAAATAATTATTATATTAAGAAAAAATTTATAAATTCACGAAGAAAAGAATTATTTTGAGCACCTCATTTTATTTAGATTATTTAGAAATAGAGATTTTATGCCTAGAAAATTAATATGCCTTATTTTTTTTTTCTAAAAGATGGTTACTTAAATAATTTTAATCAATTCTCTTTTAAACTTTGTTGCTGCTAAATCCCCTCCTACATTTTGGCATATATCACCAGTAGTGCGGTTTTTTAAACCACCCAAGGAAGCCGGCTGTAATGCCAGAGAAAATTTGTGGTTCAAAAAACCGTACCGCTGGTGATATATGTCGGAATGTTGGAGGAGAATTATCATCTATTAAAAAAAAATTATCATCGTAACTATAGTAAATATACTATACAAACATCTGCAATTTCAGCAACATATATGCTGACGCCAGAAAAGGAGCCTCCAATTCCAATACCTCCTATCAATCGGGCTAAGTATATGACAGTTATATTTTGGCTGCAAATAAGCATAATCCATGAAACAGCAAATGCAGAGGAAACAACTAGCAGAGTCACTTTTCTTCCAATACTGTCTATTCCAAGCGTTGTGATGATTGGTCCAGGGACTGCACCAAGTGAAAAGAGGGAGCTGACTAAGTCATTCTGTGAGTCTGTGAGGTTCAGCCGTGGTATCATCGGTGAGGGCCATGCTATTACTGCTCCTGTTGAAAAATGGAGGCTGTACACTGAAAGAAGAAAATTATACAATTTTAATATCCAATTTTATTAAAAAATGTTTCTTAATTTTTCTGATTAAGAGCCTATATATATATATATATATATATATATATATATATATATATATATATATATATATATATATATATTGTTATAATATAAAAAAATATAAATGATTTTAATAGCCACACGTTGATGTGCCAAAATGTTATAATATAAATTAAAAAGTTTTATTTTTAATAAGTTTATTTACGTACGCCTCAATAATACTACAATCATAATTCAAATTATCCTTTATTAATTCACTTAAATTATCATTACATTCAATTAAATTGTTATCATTTTTCTCATTATTTTTATTAAGAATGTCATCACATTTTTCATTGCATATCTGTACTATTTTAGAAATGTTTTCTTCGTGTTTAAAACAATCATTTTTTATATCAGCAATATTTGTTGTGTTTATTTTTTGTTTTTGATCTAAATCATTAATAAACTTTTCTGATTTTTTATCATGCCCATTACCTTGTTTCAGCAACTCGATGTTAATTTCTATATCTTTAGATATTTTCTTTTCAAAGTTATCGAATGATGTTCTAATTTGGTTGGTTAATTCGTCATTTGTATTCCTGGCATAAACAGCCGATATTGCAACTCATCCTGACACATCTCTCTATATGTTTGCGGACAATACAGCCATATTTGCCTGCAGCCAAGAGCTGAACCTCGAATCCAGGTCCCTTCAGGCATACCTTAACATCATCCGTCCTTGGCTCAGGAACTGTATATTTAAAGTAAACCCACAGAAATCCTGCCTCCTAATATATGATCTGTCCCTTAACGACTCATTTCTTCCTCAAAAACACCAAATATGTTACCTAGGACTAATACCTGACAAATGACTAACTTCGAAACTATACATTACTCAGAAGATAAAAGAACTCAAATGTACAGACTTTAAATACACTTACTTGACCGATGATCAGACCACTACGTACCGGGGCCTCTCGGTGACGCTACGTAGTGTGAATCCACCTCTATCAGACACTCGTCCGAATGTATGGTCGAGGCAGCTAGGAGTAGGTAAGTTTGTGGAAAATGTGAACTTTGCTAATTATGAAGTGAAACTTGGCGGGCAAGATATGATGTGCTGCCAATAAATTTTGTTGCACATGTGTGGAAGCACTTCGGCTTTGGAAATCAGGTAAAAAAAAAAATCTTTACCTTTTAGTATTCCTACGGTATGGAGGGAACCAACCAATCATTATCATGATTGTTATTTGTGCATGACGAAAGCAGGGCCGCCACATCTCAGAACCGGGCCCAGGACCAGATCACGGGCCTCCACATCTCAGAGCCGGGCCCAGGACCAGATCATGGGCACCCACATCTTAGAGCCGGGCCCCCAGCCTTCTGCTCTTCCCACACAGAACTCATAATTACTATTAATGGTTGAAATGTCTAATAAACTTATACTAATCTCCAATGTATTGTTTTACAAAAAATGTAATATGTTCTCAAAATCATAAAAAAAAATAAAAAATCTTAGTACAAGTAGGGAGTACATTTTAGGATTTCAAATCCACAAAACTGAAAATTCTAGTACTTTGGACATTTTAAAATTATTTTCATCTTGAGTTTTGAGCGAAATGAGAATAAAAGCCGACAATCGGTGCAGGAAAGGTCACTTTCGGTACTTGTAGTTTAATTACGACTCGTAATGAAATATACTATTCTAGAACTGCACTTGCTTTGTCGTTTATGTACATTAAAAAAATATAGATCCCATTCCAAAAAATATAGGCTACGCCCGTCTATATTTCTAGACCCCATTCTTTTTACAAGCTCATAACCTATACATTGTTTTCCAATTAGCGAGGTCCGTCCCGGGCCTCCACAGCAACCGGGCCCGGGACAATAGTACCCGGCAGTCCCCACTATGTGGCGTCCCTGGACGAAAGTATGTGGCTATTCAGCTACCGAACTTGCAATCTGCTTTCAGGACTGTTGCTTCAAGAGGAACTTATGTAATTTAAGATTTGGGTTTGTATTTGACTTCTAATTTTCCTAAAAATTTACCTTTGAAGGTCCTGTGTTTCATCTGTGTTGATGGATTTTGTGGGAAATCTGTACGTGATAGAGAAAACCCGACTTTAAAATTGAGTTCAGCAAGAAAAAATATGTTGAAAACACAATTTAAGTTTTTAACATCGATCAAAAATTTAAAAAAATTCGGCATTGTGTACAATGCTACCTATGCCTCCACGATTTAAACGTCGGGAGTTAGCACTTTTTCATCATTGCCTCTATAAATTATTCTGACAATTTCTTTGAATATTCATTATATTAGATAGGACCATTAAATAATTATAAAAATATGATTTATAGTAGATTCTACGGTAAAAATTAAATTAGAGAAATAAATAGCATCTCTAATTTATAAAGATATTCACTAATTACGTTTGATAAGATTAATTCCGTTCAGTAAGAACGGAAAATATACAATGTTTAAAGATATATTAACAGTACTTCATTAATAAGAACGATTAGATTTTAATTAAATTAAAATTTTAATTAAAATTTTAAGAGCAACAAAGTTACCAAAATCCTAAGTCCAAAAGGGAAATACTAAATGCATTACAAGATATATATTTACATTTCAAAGTTAATCATTAAGTGATTGCTCAAATTTATAGAATTATCGAAAAAGGCGGCAGGCCAATAACACTACACCACACACTTTTAATTTAACTTCCCTACATGTTTCGCACCATTTTGGCGCCTCTTCACAGGAATATGCTTTAAAACACAACTTAAGCCTGAACTTGAGGAGAAGAACCTTTCACTAGCAGGGCCACGTCTGGACTGGTCATTGATTGAACGAATCCAATATGGTGTAAAATAGTCAGCTGATCGATAATCGATCTGTCATATCTTTAAAATTAATTTCAATTTTAATAAATGGACGTTAATAATAAATGGACGTTAAAATTTAAATAAATAATTTTAATTTCCAGATGAAATATAGTCATATAACCTTTTTAAAAGAAAAATCTTTACAAAAACAACCCTTTTTCCCCTATTTTTTATCAAATAAATTAATGGAAATATTATTAAGATGCTGTATTTCGGTTTTTTTATTTATCACTTTCTTTCTGTTTTTAATGATGTGTATGTTTTCTTTAATATTTCTTTTCATTCTATTTATTTCTTTCCTTAATATTCTGATGTTTTCAAAATCGAAATAATGACCATATTTTATAGCATGATAAGCCAACGCTGTTTTATTTTCTCCTTTATGAATATTTTGAACATGTTGTTTAATACGATTTCGAAGTAGCTGTTCTGATTCTCCTACGTATGATTTATTACAGCTATTACAGTCAATTTTCTATATAGTATATTTAGTTACCTTTAATTTCACTCCGTCCTTAATGTAACTGAAATTATTTTTAATTTTATTTTCATACTTCCAGGCGATCTTTCCGATCCCTTTACAAATATGACTGATTTTTTAAAAATTAAAATTGAAGGACAAATAACGGGCTGGTTCTGGATTCTGGTATTTTAGGAAACAATTCACCTTTTTACTTAATTGATCATAAATGTGTTTATTGTATGGGCTTTCACATTTCTCCAACCTATCCTTGTTTGCATCCGATTGAATCGCCCTGCTGAAAAAATCGCATATCTTATCTTTAAATTACCGCATATTTTATCTTTAAATTACCAATGTTTTCATCGGATTCATCAATGGACCTCCGTTTAAGTTTTAATCTGTTTTCTGACCTTGATTCCAGGCTTTCAGTATTGGTTTTGTTTTCTAGCTTTATGGGTTTTCGAGTTACCGGCAACTACTCCATTTAAGCAACGGTTTCTCAGAATGAGATCGCTCTATCTAAAATGACACAACCGTATTTTATGGAAATTTATTAAGTTTTCTAATAGATTCTTTACATTTACTACGATTTCCCAACCGGTTTTGAGATACATTAGAATACGTCCGAGAATCCAAAGAAAAGTCTAGCTTCTTCCATTTTTCTCGACAACAGTCATAAATATGGCCTTGGAAATGGCTTCAGTAAATTCCCCAGATCTAATTACTTGGGTAATTGGATACCTGCAGAATAAAAAAGTGTGCCTGTAAGCCCAGTAACACAAAAACGTAGGCGTTGCGATTTTTTCACAACTATTTCGCCCAGAAACCCATGTTTTGCAGGACGGAGTCTGCTGGTTAACGATCTTGACCTTTTCAATAACACAAATTATTTTTGCACAAAATTCATTATAATCGGTAAATTTTTGAGCGGATATAAATTTATATATATATATATATATATATATATATATATATATATTATATGTATTTATTTATATAAACACACAATTTCGAACCTCTGTTATTTTCGTGATTTATGGGCTCTGAAAAGTGAGATTTTCTTGTCCGTACTTCCGAATTACGTCATGAGGTCGAGCTCATGAGCGAGTTTCCCTATGGAGGGAAGGAGGAAACACGCTAAAATTAACTGGAAACTAACACAATTTCTTATTTGACGCGGTGCGATAAGAAAATTATTAATAGTGAAATTTTTGTCGCAGCGGTTCACAAGGAAAAACCCAACATAATAAATAAAGAAGGCAATTATTTGAAGAGGTAATAAAGTTCAGCACTAAATTGCTTTGAAGTAGACATCATTGTAAAACAAAGAAGAAACAAATATTGTCGGCATTAAAAAAAAAAAAACTCAAGTAGCTTTAGTGTCAATGAATTTCGAAATTATGTCTCATTTACTAATGAAACAGATAAAAATAAATTTCCTGAAATAAAAATTTACTAAATTTGTATCTTCTTCGAAGCTTTCATTAGGGAGGGAAGTTTATTCATTCTCAGAATTTGAATATGTTCACGAAATATTCCTTGTAATTTTGATGCTTTTTGTTTTGTTTCAATTCTATCTACGATGATTTAAATTGTGTTGATGAACGTTTAAATTATATTTATGTATGCTCCTTTATGTATAACAAATGTTTACTATTATTTTAATTTTTATTTAGTTTCTGTCTTTTTTTTTCTCATTTTATCTTGGTTGTTTTATTGCTTTGCGCATTAAGTGCGATTTCTCCCTTCCTTAGACTGAGAAGTTAAAGGATCTTTTGAACTACGAAACAAAAATATTGTTCCAGATAGTAAGATCAATGTAACAGATTATTATTAATCACTAATTGATTGATAATAAATTTCAAAATACCTTGTATCTCATAATCGGCAACTTGAGAGCACAAAATCAATGTATCGAATCAGATTAGGAGTTTGAACAGTTACTACATAAGGGAAAGATAGTCCAAGAGCTAGCAGCAAAGAGTCGTCTGATCGAGCACCCGGCTTGATTTAGGATATTTTAGGAAACTTTATTTACACAACACAAAAATCCATTCCAGAATGTATGGCATGGGTGAAAATACTTGAAACGATTGTCTCGTGTATGCAGGGAGGCCCGGTGTCCCTGAGTGCTCCGTGCCAAAGATTGTGGGTTCTTTAGAAAAAAAGAAAAGGCGTCAACCCCATTCATGCTAGAAAAGGGTGGTAACCTATAGATAACCCGTCCTAAAATTCTAAGTTAATGATAAATGGACGTTAAAAAAAGTAAAAAAAAAAAAAAAAAAAAAAGAATCATGTATGCAGACGATTTATACCTCATGAGTATGACGATAAATTTACAGAATTCCAATGTAATGTTCAGAAATGAAGATAAGGCAGGAAGGAACGATGCTTGGAGTGTCGGAGGCAATAAAAGTGATATTTTTCAATGCATTGAAACGTATCTCTAGAAGAGGATTCTGGGGTCTGGCGGACCCGACCAGGTAAAGTCATAAACCCCTTTGAACAAAGGCCGAACAAAATATTATCTGTTTCTATTCTAAGCTTTTCAAATGGCAATATGGAAGCATAGGGATATGAACGGAACCACGCTAAGATGATGCAGTTCCTGCGAGTTGGACTTTTTAATACCTTGCTGTTATTTTGATTGCATTTTTTTCAATAAAACATGACAAGTAATTGAGAAGCGTGTTTGTATTTTGAATTGACTTTGAGAGTCTTGCTTTAGATTGAGGAATTTCCGCTTCTAACATGTAGGTGTTAACAATTTTCATGAAATATAAAAAAATAAAAATGTTTAGTTCTATTTTAAGCTTTCCAAATGACACAATGGATGAGAACGGATACGTCTTAAGATGACCCTGTGTAGGGTCAGACATCTGCCTGGGTCGAGATACTAGGTAGGCTTTTATTGCACTTCACAAATCAAGATGCATCCTAGGAGAGCTAACAGATATTTTACCTGTAGGATGTCACGCAGTCAAATGCTATAGTAGAAATATAATTATATTTTGTGGTTGTATGTGACGTAGTTCATTAAAAAATAACACTACTTTCTCATTTTCTTGTACAATTTTATTTTGTTTAATTGCATTCAACGGTAAAATGAGTAGTTTATTAGTTTTAATTGCATTTAACACTAAAATGGATATCTTACTAAAGCAAGTTAAGTAAATTAGAAACATATTCGTTGAAGAGTCTTCGTAGAGCCAGGGCCGCCACATCTCAGAGCCGGGCCCGGGACCAGATCACGGGCCCCCCTTCTCAAAGCCGGGCCCCCACTTCTCAGAGCCAGACTGAAAATTCTAGTACTTTGCTATAGGACTTTGGACATTTTAAAACTATTTTCATCTTGAGTTTTGAGCGAATGAGAATAAAAGCCGACAATCGGTGCAGGAAACGTCACTTTCGGTACTTGTAGTTTAATTACGACTCGCAATGAAATATACTATTCTAGAGCTGCACTTGCTTTGTCGTTTATGTACATTAAAAAAATATAGATCCCATTCTAATAAATATAGGCTACCCCATTCTTTTTACAAGCTCATAACCTATACAATTTTTCCACTTAACGAGCCCTGGCCCGGGCCCGGAACAACTGTACCCGGCTGCCCCTCCCCCCCATGT
>OX328123.1:108908280-108923280 GCA_946811695.1 Gonocerus acuteangulatus | reverse complement strand
TAAAGCAAAGCTCTATAAATCAATACAAAATATGCCTAATAAAGCCTTTCTAGAGGATACAGAAGCATGGGCGTATATGAGGGGGGGGGGGGGCTGAGGGGGCTGCAGCCCCTCCCGAAATTTTGAATTGATGATAAAAACTTCTCGTAAAACCCTTAAAAATAAATTAAATAAGATCACTTAGTTCATAAAACATATTTTATTTTACGTGCAATAGCGTTTTAGTTGCCTAAAACTATTCCAAGCTCTAAATATTTAGTATTCGATACCCTGGAAATGGTCTCAGCCCCCCCCCCGAAATTGTTTTTATATACGCCCATGTACAGAAGGATCAAGAAGAAGTACACAAGATTGAGTAGAATACCCTGCCTAATATAGCTTATATAGAATAATATGCCGAATAAAACGTATCTAGTAAATACACAAGGACAAATAAAAGTCTTGACGAATAACAAGTCAAAAAAAAAACTTTATTTAACAAAATAAAACAAAGTTTAGTTGCCCAACTACAATAGAATAATATACCTAATTAAGTCTACGGAGTAGACACAAATGGACCAAAAACAAGTCTTGTGGAATATTGATTTTTTTTCTAATTAAATACTTTTTATCAATATTTAGTATATAACCTTTGTTGAAAATTATTGATTGCTAATTGATGAATCGGTTTACAACTAAGTAGTCTTTATTAATATTTAGTATATAACCTATTTTTGGATCTGTGTTTTTGGGGTGCTCTCCGCCTAGGCTTTGTATTTGTGTCGGCAGATACCTGGGGTATATTTACAGCTCTTGAGGATTAACTCTTAGCAGGTAAATTTCCTGCGGCCCCATTGTGTTCTACGGGCATTGAACCGCCATATACGCTCATAGTATCTAACCGTTGTGAAGTTTATTTTTTGGATTTAGGACTTAATATACATATGTAGACTAAATCATAGCAAGAAGTAATCCTCCGTCGTCGGTTCTTAACTATGTAGACTCGCTAATGTTATCCAATCTTAGATACATCGTATTTAAAATCCACAGCAAAAACACGACATTTCATCAGAATCCCCTGCTGAATAAAACTTATATAGAATAATATGCAAAATAAAGCCTATCTAGTGGATAAAAATAGAGGAAAAAAGCCGTTCGTGGTGGTAGAAAATCTTAAAAGTATTTCGCTCAGAAATCTCCGAAATATTGTCACTAATTTTACGTATCCTGTTTTATAGCCAAATAGATTTATATTCTATAATCAATAAGAAAAACCTACTAACAATAAAAAACTATGGGTAACAGATGAAAATAGGGAATACCAAGAATAATTCTAAAGAACGAAATCAACACCAGTACTGTAATCTAGATATTCATACGGCATCATCGAATTCTAACAAACAAAATATTGATTCTAATTATACGTATCCTGTTTAATTGACAAATACATTTGACTACTATAAGCAATTAAAACACTAGGGAATATGCCAAAGAACTCGGAGTAGGAGCCTCGACAGTTTCAAGACATTTGAAGGAAATCGACAAATCCAAAACTGACATTTCATACGGTACAGCCTGATATATTTTTAACAATGAATTGTTTTTCTTATTTTAATTAATCTGTTTTATTGTCAAATACATTATCCACCTTTAAGCAATTAAAAAGTAACAAGGAATAAAAACAAACAAAAAGAACCGTTCGAATTAACGAAATCAATTACTTCAAAGTCTAAGCACTTATTTCTCCGATTGACATAGCCTAATCAAAAATTGTTTCAGAATATTTTTTGTAGAACATTTAGTAAGCTTTCGCATGGTAACCCTCCGTTTACCAATATTCCTAACCGTCTTCGAGATATTAGGGAATGTATACGAAGTTCCCAAAACATTTCATGTCTGTTAATAAAATATTTTATTCTAATCCTTCCTTATCTCCAAACGTAACCAAAATTTTAACATATTAGTGTTGATGAAATTCAAACATGCAGAAAATGTTTCAACTGAATCCCATAATTTTAAGTATCAAAATCAAAGACAAAAAGAACAGTTCGATTAAGCGAAATCAATTACTTTAAAGTTTTAAGCACTTATTTCTCCGATTGACATCGCCTAATCAAAACTTTCATTAGAACCTTTTTTGTAGAGCATTTAGTAAGCTTTCTAATGGTATTCTTCCGTTTCCCAAATTCTCAACCTTTTTCGAGATATTAAGGAAAGTATACAAAGTTACCAAAACTTTTTTATGTCTGTTAATAAAATATTTTATTCTAACCCTCCCTTAACTCCAAACGTAACCAAAATTTCAACATATTAGTTTTAATGAAAGTAGAACATGCAGTAAATGTTTCAACTGAATCCCATGATTCTAAGTACCCAAACTCAGAGTAGGAGCCTCGACAGTTTCAAGACATTTGAAGGAAATCGACAAATCCAAAGCTGACATTACTTCGCTTATTCAAAACTTTCTTTAGAACCTTTCTTGTAGACCATTTAGTAAGCTTTCGAATGGTAACCTTTCGCTTCCCAAGATTTTCAACCGTTTTCGAGATATTACGAAATTATACGAAGTTCCCAAAACTTTTCATTATTTCTGACAACAGAAAATTGGTCTCATTTTACCTATCCTGTTTTACACACACATACATTTTCCTTACAAATACAACATAAGAAATTAAAGAAATAAAAAGCAATAAAAAACCAAGTGAAAGAGACAAAAATTACAAAAAGAACGACAAAAACCCGTTCATAAGAACAAAACAGACGTATTTGAAGTTTTAAGCATTTATTTCTCCGATTGACATAACCTAATCAAAAATAGTTTTAGAATCATTTTTGTAGAGAATTTAGTAAGCTTTCAAATAGTTTCAATCCACTTACCACGATTTCCCAACCGTGTTCGAGATATTAATGAAAGTATACGAAGTTTCCAAAACTTTTCATATCTGTTCATAAAATATTTTATTCTAACCCTTCCTTAACTCCAAACGTAACATAACTTTCAACACATTAGTTTTAATGAAAGTAGAACATGCACATAATGTTTCAACTGAATCCCGTTATTCTAAGTACCCAAACCAAAAACGGTATTCAAAAACTATTTTTCCAATTTTCTCGACAACGGTTAAAGCTATCGCCTTGAAAATGGTTTCATTCGTTTTTCTAGCCCAAGAAGCCTATAAAACGAGTACTTACAAGCTTATGAACTCAAAAACGTAAGCGTTACGATTTTTTCTGCGCGAATTTCGCCCCAAACGCCATCTTCCAGTGGGCGGATTTTGCTGGTTAACGAACTTGACCTTTCAAATTGGACGACAGATTTTTGTACCAAATTTCATCAAAATCGGACCATTCGTCTTCTATTTAGAGAGCGAACAGACAAATATATATATATATATATATATATATATATATATATATATATATACATATAAATAAATATATACATATATATATATATACAAATTTGAACCACCGTTATTTTCGGTTTCTAGGGGTTCTGAAACGCAAAATTTTCTAGTCGGCACTTCCGGATTGTTTCATTGTATCAACCTTATAAGCGGGGTTCCTCCCTATGGGGGAGGGAGGAACCGCGCTAAAAAATATCCTAGCAGTAAACATTTGTACCAATTTTAAATTAGACGACAGATTTTTGTACCAAATTTCATCAAAATCGAACCATTTTTGAGCTTGCTAGAGAGCGAACAGACAAGCATATAGGTATATAAATATACATACACACATATATATACCACCTATATTTTCGTGATCTATGGGGTCTGAAACGAGAAAGTTTCTAGTCGGCACTTCTGGATTGCGTCGTGAGGTCAACCTCATAAGCGGGTTCTCCCTCTGGAGGAAGGGAGTAAGCGCACATGTCTTATGTGGTGGGGAGAAAATTATTATGTACACTCCAATTTAATGCAACGTTTTGCACTTCATTGTACTTCTTCGGCTATAATACTTCAAGAAGTTATAAATAATTTGCAATATACCAAATAATCCATTATGCCCAATTCTTTGATATAATGATTATTATAAAAATAATGAGTATGAGTTATAGGATAAATTATTAAAATGTGTGCAATATCTGTATTAAAATATCTATTTCAAAAGAAAACTTCACGTGCCTTCCTATTAGCACTTTCCTCCGAAGGAAAGCAGCTATTGAGGTTGCACTCATGACGGAATTTTTGAAAAATGTCTTCGAATCTTTATCAATCCTAACCTGTAGACACCGAAAATGACCCCAGTTAGTGAGTCCCATCTGGGGGGGGGGGTAGCCAAAGTAGTTATTTGTCAATACCAGCCATAATTGTTGTTACATTTCAACGCTGTGGCCAACTGAAGAAAAAAATGTGTTGTGAAAATAAACTAAATCGGTTGACTAGAAGAAGGGGTTTACTCCGGCAGAATTTACTAATTTCCTTATACCGGTCGTAATTTCTGTTGTATTGTTACGAAACTCTTTATACGTCCTGGCTATCTAATAAGAAAGAAGTGGTGTGAAAATAAATCGGTAAAATAAATTGGAAGGGGGAGGGGGTGTTACTTTGTACAATGTTTGAATTGAATTCTCCCGCCAAACATAGGTTCGCGAAACTCATCAAGATCAATAGATGAATATGTGAAGCTTTGTGTATTTATTACGTAGTGTAGTACCATGCATACACAAAACTCTGGAAGGAAATTAATTACAAAATTAATAATTGAAACATTATATCTCCTACACGGTTGGGAAATTTTCATAAGTGGATAGAAACTATTTGAATGCTTTCTTAATTCTCTACAAAAAAAGACTCTGAAACAATTTTTGATTAGGTGATGTCAATCGAAGAAATAAGTTCTTACAACTTCAAATACGTCTGTTTAATTCTTATGAACGGGTTTTTGTCGTTCTTTTTGTAATTTTTGTCTCTTTCCCTTAGATTTTTATTGATTTTTATTTTTGTAATTTCTTATGTTAGGAAAATGTATTTGTGTGTAAAACAGGATAGGTAAAATGAGACCAATTTTCAGTTGCTAGAAGTAATGAAAAGTTTTGGGTACTTCGTATACTTTCATTAATATTTCGAAAACGGTTATTTTTTATAGCAAATTGTTTAAAGTCAGATTTCAATATATTTTGTATTGTAATTTAGTACTTGTTTGTCTGTTGGCAGAAAACGTAATTATATTTTTTTTTAATGAAACACCTAACATCTTATCTGTATATTCAGAACCTTTATTTATCCATTTCAGTGTTGTTGTTTTTTTAAAGTTAGTCCTAATGCTCTTGTAATCTTTATATTGTTCAGTTAGTTTAATATCTGTTTCATATATTTGCTCCTCTCACCGAATAGATCCATGATATAGTACTGCTATGGCTTGGTCACTGCATATATTCCGTTAGTATGTGTGCTTTATGGTCAGTTGTGAGACGCAATGTACACAGTGTGGTCTATCATGTTCGTCATGGTGTGGTAGTGTGTCAGCAGTGAATGGCCAATTCTTAAATGGTATAATAAAAGCTCTTCTCTTCTGTTCCTTTCGATTATAAAATATGAATAGTTCATATTTATTCGAAAAGAGCTTAAAAGGCAGCATATATTAACCCATACGAACAACAATATTCACAAGAGAAATATAGAATTTTAATACTTGCCCGTTCTATGTTTTTATCTGTTTAAAGTAAGTTTCATAGAATTATTTATTTGAGCAGTTCATCATACTTTTCAATCCTCTACACTTGGTCATTTTCCAATTTTATGTATATTAAGATCTTATTTTTCCAGTGGCATTCAGGAGGTATTAGTAATGGATATTTTGCCAATATTCTACCTCGGCTCCTTCGGGCGCATTGGTTCAGGCTCCGAGCCTCTGCAGGCCGATGTACTGTCTGCAAAATATTGTGCATTCCTGAAAACCGATAGAGGAATAGTGTCCAACTGTTTGTTGACCATATCACTACAAGAATAATCTTGTAAAAGGAACGGGTTTTTCGAGACGAAACAATTGTGGCCTCCATATATAAGACACCCTGTATATTTATTCATGCTAATTTTTTTTTTTTTTTTTTTTTTTTTTTTTTTTTTTTTTTTTTTTTTTTTTTTTTTACGGCGCATCTACATCTAGGTCATTAGCGCCTATTCATGCTAATAAAATGAATTTAGTAACCTATAGATAACCCGTCGTAAACTTCGTCTCAATAAATGGATGTTAAAATGTAGATAAATAAATAAAATGGCCTTGAGAATACACGGTATATAAGCATGGATGTGTATCAGGATATCCCAACCACTCTAAATTCACGTGGTAAAGGCGTGTGGGTCGGTTTGGGCCTGGCTACATATTTTACTATGGGCGTGGACAAGGATTTACCAAGGAAAAATGCTCACAAATTCATGAGTAACTATGCAACGTCCTTTAAGCCAAGAAAAGTGTAAAGAATCATTTTTACATAATGCGGACTAAATATATTTAAGAAAAAACCCCAACAAAATAGAGCCTTCTGCTCAAATTCAGGAACATATATATGCTTTAGGTCAACCCCACAAACCTATGTAAAGTGCTGTATAACATATAGTGTTCTTTTTGAACATGGCCACCGCGCATGCTTGAACGCCAGCGGACACCTTCTTGTGACACTTTTTTGCTACGCAAAGTCCACCCGAAAAACCTATGTGATGTACTCTATAACATACAGTCATCTTTTTCGTACAGGGCTGCTGCGCATGCGCGAACGCCAGCGGACACTTTTTTGTGACACATACAGTCTTCTTTTCCGTACATGATCAAGCCGCTGCGTATGCGCGAACGCAAGCGGAAACTTTTTTGTGACACATACAGCCATCTTTCTCGTACATGGCCACTGCGGATGCGCGAACGCCAATCTGCATGTGCGATCACCACTGCGCTTGCGTGAACGCGAGCGGACACTTTTTTGTGACACATACATACCAAAACCAGACAACTTGGTTTGCGTGCCAAGCTCTCGGAGGAGTATTGTTACAAACACTCTGACACGAGAATTTTATATATTAGATAATAACATTTGTTCGATTAGATTGTGTAGGATTCGTAGTTACTAATAAATGGACGTTAAAATCTAAATAAAAAGATTGTGTAGGTACCCAGGAACAGTAGCAGTTACTAGTCAACCACTCCTCCTCAAAAGAATTCTGTCCACTATCCCTCCCAACTCCATACCAGATCACCAGTTTGGGTTCCGTACTCTACCATTGAACAATGTTTCAGCGTTGTTGACACCATATCCCACGCGCTGGAAAGTAAAAATTACTGCACGAGTGCCTTTCTCGACGTCTCCCAAGCGTTCGATCGTGTTTAGCACCCGGGGTTATTATACAAAGTACGGCGCATACTTCCCCACACATACTTTCTAATCCTACAGTCCTACCTATCAAGCCGTTCCTTCCAAGTAAGATCTGGTTCCACATTATCTAGTTCCCATCCTATTTTCTCTGGTGTACCACAGGGAAGTATTCTCGGTCCTATCCTTTACCTTCTGTACTCCGCTGACGTTCCTACCCACCCAAATACTCATTTAACGACATATGCTGATGATACAGCCATCTTTTCCTCCTCCCCTGATCCCGAAACAGCTTCCCTTCACCTACAGGAACATCTAGACTCTGTTGAGGAGTGGTGCAACAGGTGGAAAATCAAGGTGAATCCAGAGAAATGCAGCCAAATAACATTCACTCTCAATAAAAGGACTTGCCCACCAGTTCACATATCCAGTCAAGAACTTCCTTCATCCAACGAAGTGCGCTACCTGGGATTAATACTAGACAGTAGACTCACTTGGAACCCACACACCCGACTGAAAAGACAGGAACTGAACAGGAGATACGGACTTCTTCGACGACTATTGGGACCTTCATCAAAACTCACAATACAGAATAAACTCACTATATACAAAACCATCATGAGACCTATTTGGACGTACGGACTTGAACTGTGGGGAACAACCAAAAGATCAAATATACAAAGAATACAGGCATTCCAATCCAAAGTCCTACGCAAAATAGTTAATGCCCCTTTCTACGTTTCTAATAAAACCCTCCATCATGATCTGAATATCCCCTTCATCCATGAACTGGCTAAATCCCGATTCCTAACCTTCCACTCTAAACTATCTGCTCATCCCAATCCCAGAGCTCAATCCCTCTCCTCTCAATCCCACCCCGAAAACCCTCCTAGGAGGCTAAAGAGATCTTGGCCTCGTGATCAACTCTGTAATTAAAGCGGTCAACTAGGAAGTGTCAATAATGATTGGCTCCTTCCAAACTTCTATTTTATCTTTTGATTTATTATTCTTATTATTATTACTTTTATTTTATTTTCCTTTTAGCTATGATTTATTTATTTGTCTACTTATTTATTTTTATTATTTTCTTTTTGTTTCTGTAATTCAATTTAGTATGTACTATTTTTTTTTTTTTTTTTTTTTTTCTGTATTCTCATTATGTGAATTCATAAAAATGGCGTTACTTATCACAATTAACCAATGTGCTACATATTTTTTGCAGATGTTAATAAACGCTTTATTATTAAAAAAAACCAAAAGAAAACTAGTCAACCACTCGCGGGGCTGTTCTAAAAAGGAGCCGCCATCAGCTCTATCCTGGTTAGAAAAGGGGGATAGCATGTAGATAACCCGTCGTAAAAATTTTCGTTGAGTATAAATGGATGTTAAAATTTAAACAAATTCAGGCTATTCATATGTTTAAAGATGTATGTGTTTATATAAGTAAACACATTTCTATTGCGATAAATAATTTTATTGCTAAAAAAAGTATGTCTATTTAAGACAAATGATAATTACCATCAACATACCAATTAAATTCAAAGAATTTTTAGAAACCACAGTACAGTTTTTGCTTTTGATATTCACTTTTTCGGTATCTTGTTTCGGTTGATCCGAAACACCTTTATGATCTCCATGAAGATCGTCGACGTACTTGTTAATGAACTGCTGAAATGTTGAAATTCTAAGGAGCACACCAATGGATCTTCCATCCGGAGTTTTTTTGAAGGAATGGGCATAGAGAAGACCCGTAAACCCACCTCTGCAGACGAGTGGGCTGCCTTCTGGATCGGTGACATCATCAGGAAGAGAATAGAAGGCGCAGAATTCGTGGGTTCTGGATGTGATCAGGTCGTACTCTTCATAGCAATCCCATAGTTTCATCGTTTCAGCAGGAAATGTAGTTTTATCACCATCATTTTTTAAAACATGAACTGAACAGTCAACATCTGAATCTTCATAATTTATGGGAATTGGCTTCGTTTGAGGTTCATTTTGGAGATTACTTTTCACAAGAGATATTGTGTAGCCCTGCAAATCTTCCACTTCTTTCTCTATTATTTTAGTCGGCTTCAACCTTTTCCCCCCCGGAAGTATTAAACTAACATTCTTCGTGGATTTACCATTTAAGCATTCATCTGTTATTATCCAGCTTGAAGAAACCATAGTGCCCGTGCAGTTGTTGGTATCAGTCTCAATTCTGATTAGAAAATCTGAAGAAACCCTCACAACAAGTAAAAGTACAATTAAACTTGCACTGAACAGATAAAGCATATTTTTGACATGTGTTTTTTATGAAGTTCTTTTTGTTGAGCTGCTGTAATATAAATAGGAGACCCGATGGCCGTGAGGGTTAAGGCGTGAGCACTTAAGTCCCCGTGCCAAAGGTCGTGGATTCGATTCCCACTAGGGATGGTGGCTTTTCTTTCGAAAAAAGAAAAGGCATCACCCCTATCCTGGCTAGAAAAGAGTGGTAACCTATACATAACCCGTCCTAAAATTTGTAGTTAATAATAAATGGACGTTAAAATTTAAATATTAATATAAATAAGATTTAATAATTGAGCTTTTAACATTATTATAAACATTAATGCAGGAGTTAAGCCTTTTATTCCTACTGGAGGTGGTAGGAAGTTCTGTTTCTAAATAGTGAGACATTATAAACATTGACCTTTTTTTTTCTAGCCTTGTCTAACGTCTTTCCCCCTAAGGAATAATAATCATAAATTAACCATCCCAAAATAGCTGATAATTAGTATATTGGAATGGCGTCATATGTTGGAAAAGTGCCCTGTAGTGTATTTGCGTTTATTGGCAGATTCACATTAGGCAGACTTGTTGATGAGGCCACATTTACCACGACGTTTTGTGATTTAATTGGTTTCTGTACTAATAGTATTTCCTTATTGAAGTTATTGCAAGATACGCCTCATCTGGTTTAACCAATTATTCTTTAGAAGTGTTGAATTTTTTAACACTTTTCAACCGAATAAGCACCGGTATCTAACCCATTAACATGGTGTATGTTCAATTTAGACACTTGATATATTTCAAGAATCCAAATACCTGAATACCAAAATAAAAGCCTCGTAATGGAATACACTGTAGCGACAAATAAACTGATTGCCTCTCAAAAGACTTCTGTGCTAAAAAAAAAAAAAAAAAAAATCCCAATTCTCTTTGAGGCATCCGTCTGCCAAATTGTACTGAACTATTTTTTATTCAAGCTGCATCATTAATTTCATAATAAATGTTTTTCCATCTCAGACTAGATAAACCGAAGAAATAAGGCCGTGCGTATGCACCGTAAAGAAAGTAAATAAAAATACATTTTCTTAAAATTCTTGATTATTATAAACATTTTTTCTAGACTACATTTAAATTTATGCTAGTTTACATTTACAGCTTAAAGTTTTTCCGTTTTCCTAAAAAGTAAATTTAAATCACCGAAGTATCTTACACTAATCCATAATATGTTGAATCGAGCCTTAATCTTTGAACAAAGATTGCAACATGGCAATGTTTACATTTATCAGAAACAGAAATGTTTACATTCTTAAAAATAGGACGTAGACATGATCTCACATACATTACTGGATCTTGGAGGCCTATTAAAAGCCCTACTCTTTCAGAGAATAGCCTTCGAGAAGTCAAACTCGCTACTGACAATTTCGACGCCTCGGATCAATAAGGCGATGGTTGTGTCACTTATGCAAAAATTATTGCTAGGTTATACTGCTTTTACTTTTTGTTATAATTGTTAAGTAATTAATTGCGTTAATGCCTTCATGTTACATTAGAAAGCCAAAGCTACATATCTCTTACCCGAGTACGAATCTCTTTTAAGACACTGACAGAACTATTAAAGAATGAACCGTTAATATTGAATGGATATACGTTACTCTATGTTCGAGTTCCATTCAATGAATATTTTGATTGCATCGATCTTTTTCACTTCAGCTGAAGGAAAATCATTACGAAAGGAGAATGGAGGAAAGAGAAACACAAAGTGATAGGAAAAAAACCGTAAATTTTATTGTGCTATTAATCCAAATGTTGAAAATAATTGACTTAAATGAATCCATACGGATTGCAGATCTAATAGTATAGAGATCTGTATCCAGAATATGGGTATGCAGAGTATCCAGCAGTATAAGCAAGGGGTGTTGCAGAATAGGCTAATGGTGTTGCAGCATAAGCAGAAGCAGCATATGGGTAAGCACCATATCCATAGGCACCATAGAACACCTGCTTCTTCACTCTCTCAGACTCTTCAGCTGGAAGGGCGAGCACGCAAGCGATGGCGACGACGAAGAAGAGCTGCAAAAAGATTATTTTGTACTTTTAAATATTATACTTTTAAATAAATCTGTTCCGAAGTCAGCGGATAAAAGTAAAAAATCAAGCAATGAATATGAATTATTTTGATAGATAGAGCCACCCTCTATCGAACTCTAACGGCAAAAGAATTTTTAAAACTATTAAAGTACTTAATATTATTTTATTATATTAAATTTTTTAAAAAAAGCAAGGGTAGTTTTGAACTTTTTGTATATTTTCTTATATAACTCTAAAGCGGTTGAAAAATTATTCTTGAAAAAAGAAGATAGCTTTGGAGTAAATTGTGATAGGCCTGGAGAAAATGGTGCTGGAAGTTTCGCTCACCATTGACGTTTTGACGTTAAGCTCTCATGGCAAGATGAAGCAGTTTCTGGGAATAATTTTTTTTTTATATATATACATAATTCTTATGCTTAGATTTTTATGCGGATATATTTAGCCCACCTTGAAAATTAGAAATTATTTAATAATTTTCATCCTCTCTCCTACCTCAAAGAGCTAAAACAGACCTAATAAATAAATAAAGGCCACATTCTATTTCTGGGCCTAAAAATAATTTAAAATTTGATAAGAAACAAGAAACCTATGGTTCGATATATAAATATATCAAAAATGATATTACTCAACATCACCCTTGGTTGAAAATATTTGGCATCGAATGATAAAAAGAAAAATCATCAATGAAATAGCCATTGTTTTCACAAAGAAAATGATTTTATTCTTATTTTAAAATAATTTTAACTTACAAAGACTTTGAGAGAGGTGGCCATTTCTGTATTTCTGTTGACAGTTGGAGTTGAACTGATAACTGGAGAGAATTGTCTGGTTTTTATAGAGCTCTAAATCCTTGAGGAGACACGTCCGACACGCCTACCTGAGCAGTGTGGTTCCACTTCTAGGATTGGTGGCGCAAAGGGTTTATTTGCTTTTCCTTCCTTTCTTTTAATTGAAACATTAATAATTCTTATGAAAGCAGTAAATTAAACAAGGCAACGCTATACGCTCAATAATAATCAATTTTGCCTGTATGAAGTTCGTTTGTATGAATAAGTATGTTTTCTCTCCTGCAGTATTTCTTCAACAGGATTTCCTCAAAATTTGATAATCCGAACCACTGCCATAATTGTCCCAATTTCGAGAAGTAATTATTTTTAACTGGCAATATTGTCATCTGGTTTATCATAATCGTCATGTATCGGTATGTATATCTCACTTCTTCACTCAGAAAACGTTGTAAAAACGTGCTGTTAAAAAACTTCATTAGTACTTAGAATCACATAGCTTACTACATCCTTGACAGAATGGATTTATGGAGAACAGGAGTACTCATGAGTAATTTAGTAGAACAAGAAAATGAGAAACGTATTTGTAACACTGTATTCCTAGAGCGAGGCGGAGTGAGTAATTTCCGCTTGGGATACTCTCACAATCAGTAAAACTAACTCTCCTGATGTGGTGCATAAATCTTCTGATTGATATTTTACATCTGACATGAAAAATCAAAATTTCTTTATTGAAATCCTTCCAAATGACATTAGGGATAAGATAGGAAACGCGCTTAGATCACTCAGCCCCTGCGAGCCGGACGTTTTTCTTTTAATGCCCACAGGGGCCCGGAGAGGCTGCTATTGTAGAAGTATCTGTTTCTTGACACTAGGAAGATATTGTGGTTGGTACTGTGCTCCCATCGCCTGTCCGTTTTGTATGTAGCCATTAGGGCTGTGACCATTGAACAGCGAAACTAGAAGATAAAATCATTAGGTCTTGGCCAGTTTTCGATTTCGATTCTTCCAGAATACGAGTCGATGTCATGACATGTGTATGTATAATATGTATGTATGTATAGGTTGGCAAGAGCTTTTATAATTTTTATTATAAATTTAATTTGTTTTAAAAGGCGGTCGATCGTTGACAATTTTCATTCTATTAATATAAATAAGAAATAAGTGTATTCCATAGAAGGAGCAATTCAATAAGAATTAAAACATTTTTTATATAACCAGAAAATTTATTGTGTAATTATGCCAAATATCACATGAAGGGGTCGCTTAAATTAATTGATATATCTAGTAGTAGAGTGATCTGTATCCAGCATATGGGTATGCAGAGTATCCAGCAGAGTACGCGAGGGGAGCAGCAGCATAAGGGGCAGCATAGGCAGAAGCAGCATATGGGTAGGCACCATATCCATAGGCACCATAGAACACCTGCTTCTTCACTCTCTCAGACTCTTCAGCTGGGAGGGCGAGCACGCAAGCGATGGCGACGACGAAGAAGAGCTGAAAAAATAATACAACCATGTTTATTTGATTCTTTTCTTGTTTTTCTGATTATTGGAACATAGTCTAAGCTAGAAAATATAAGATGCTCGTGTTTGAAGATGATTAATTGGATTTAAAGAAGTATATTCTGGTAAAAACATTGTTAGATTAATATTATTAATTCATTATTGTTTTAATAATTATTTTTTTTGCGTTTTAAAATCTTTTAAACGATATTTACCACTGTTTATACATATAAACTACTGAGAGCTCTTTAAGTAAATTTTATTAACTTTTTCGGGAATTTATTTTTATATTGAATTTAACAATATTAAGTTTTAAGAGTTTTTATTTTACTTCCCGTTTGCATTTCGACGATCTGTAAATTAAAGTCAAGGATTTTGCGGACCAACATATACTTCAAATATTATTTTAATATAATGTTTTAAAGTCCTTACTCAATTAATGTCAGTTTTGGAATCTTAGTTCTTTTCGGGGGATGGAATTAACTTGCCAAGCAGGATTTGATCTCAGATCTCAATGTTTTTCTCTCCGATCAAATTATGTTACTGATATTGTATTGCATATCCTTGTATAGTTCAGTGGTTTAGTAAATTTAAATCAGATAAAAGGCACCTAATCAACCTTTAATGACATTAACAACGCCTGGATTCAGATAAATATGGCGTTAATACTATCTGAATCATTGGCTATGTTGGATGAATAAATTTGCAATTCTGCCTTATGAAAATTGCAAGTCTGATTAAAATGACACTCGAGCGTGACCGGGATGTTCTATAACTGACGTTCTGTCAATTATTGTGTATATTAATTAACATTTTAGAGCGAATCAGCGAGTCAATAACATACATTATTATTATAAATAAATTGGCTGATAGTAATTAAATATGAAATTAAGCTCACAAGTACTCTGAGTGTGGCGGCCATTTTTGTAGATATTTGTTTGACGTTTCAGTAGAACTGATGCTTCTGCAAATACTGTTCTGCTTTATATACAAGAGGCCTTGGGGGTAAGGCAGACACACCCTACGTCCGTGCCTCCAAACCGGTAACATCAAAATAAAAGAAAAAACCGGATACATTCTCTTTTTT